>JACXSJ010004387.1:0-13675 GCA_014851325.1 Pentalonia nigronervosa
ACAAATAAGAATTCCAGAACGAGTAAATGAAGAACAGAATGAGGATACTGACGAAGAAGAAATACATTTGCAAGAGCTAGAAAAAGTAGCAGCACGAGCTAGAGACTTAGAACGGACGGTGGTGCCAGAGCAAGATCGCATTATTGAACAAGCCACCCAAGCTTTGAATATTTGTGATATATACAGACAAAGGAACACCCTTCGTCCAGTGATATCTCATCAATTTTCACCTGAACATGTACACGCTGAACGTCTTTTGTTAATTGCTGGTAATTACCATAGTTATGACTAGTTTATAATTTCTTGAGTTGAAAATTTAATGGATTCTTTTCAATGATATAATTATCTTAAGACACCAGAAATGTCTGTAAATCTTATTTGTTTATAAATACTAAAATGCATTTTAAAAATGTTTATACCTTATAAACATTTTTTATAAATATTTTTGAACATTTTTTCATACTACAGTAGATTCTTTTTATGTCTAATCTCAAGGTGAACAGGAAAAAGTTCAAGATATCAAAACTTCGAGATATGGAGTTTAATTAAAAAAATTTTAAAAATGTTAAATATATATATATGTGTATGTATGTATATGAATAATAAATAATACGACTGCTTAAAATATATAATTTAAATAATTGAAATGACTGAATAAATAATTTTTTTTAAAAAAAAATCTATCATTAAAGTTTGCTTAATATTACTTCTTTCTGCCACAACGTTTTCCAAATTATATAATGCAGAAAAAGTCATATCTTCCATACCTTTATTAGTCTCAATAAATTTTCTTAATGTTTTTAAAGCATGTTTAGCTTTTTAAATTGTAACTTTAAAAAGTGACTTTCTCCTCATTTTGTGGTTCGTTTTCATTCTCGCTTGTATTTTCGATGGTTTGTGATAAAATTTTGTTATTTCTCCATGTTCCACACACGTGTAAATTATTGTCTATTACCACATAATGTGAAAAAATTCTGTCTAAATTAAAATATGATCGGCAACAAAATTCCATTTATCATCAGAAATAGTAGTTGAGTTATCTATTGCAATATCACCATCTTCAAAACCGGATTTTATGAAGCAATTTAATATAGTCTGTGGTGTTACACTTCTCCAAGCCTTATCAGACATTTTTATAGCTTTGAATATGTTTATAGAAAATGATTCATTATTATCGATATTATCAACTAACCGTCTGATTATTTCTTTTCTATAAAATATTTTGAAATTCTGTATAACGCCTTGGTCCATGGGTTGAAGTATAGATGTTGTATTAGGTGGTAAAAAATGTACTTTAATAGAACTTAATTCAATATCATGATTATGAGCTGTACAATTAACTATGAATAGTAGAACTTTTCGATTTTTTAGTTTCATTTTTCTATCAAAATTTAAAAGCCATTCACTAAATAATGACAAAGTCATCCAAGCCATTTTTATTTGACCTATAGTCAACTGGTAAAGATTTAATTCCTTTAAATCACCTAGGCTGCTTTGCTTTACCAATGACAAGTAATTTTAGTTCTTCAGTTCCAGACATATTTGTTCTTACCATAATAGTAATCGCTCTTTACCGTATTTTCTACCTGAACATTCTTTACCTTTTAACATTAATGTTTTATCTGGTAAGCATTTGAAAAATAAGGTCGTTTCATTGACATTAAAATTATCAACAGAAGAATAACCTACTAAAACACGAAATCACAATGAAACTAAATATACTGCATCATTTTCTGTTTTTACCATACTCGAAATAATGAAAAACGATTAATTTTATATCTAGTCATTGAGAGCAAAACATTATTAAGTGTAATAATAGTTTCAAGAGAAATTCAATATAGTTTGAGATAGTAACGTTCAACATATTAAGAATCTACTGTATAACTAACAATTATTGAACTATTAACTTAATTGTATACAATTATTTAGAAGTATTAAATAGTCCAGTGCAATATTGCCAGCTACTGCAATCTTTGTAACTTAAACTTGTAATTTATAACTTAATAATTAGTGAGTAGGCCTTTGATTTTATAGCATTTAAAAGAACTAAAATATGCGCTATATTAACATAACAAAATCTTAAAATCAGTGCTATACTATATTAATATGCCCTTAAAATATTTTAAAATATGTTAACAATTTAAAAAAGTGTATAGTAACTTAATTGTTAATAAATTTAAAAAAAGCTTGACTTGTGTTGAGTACAACCGATTGTGTGTCAATTGTATACTGTCCGATTGGCTAATACCCTGGCTTTCATAAATATATATTATAATATGAAATAAAAATGTGAATATTTTTCTAATGGATTCATACTATAATGACAATTTTTTTTATTTTTCATTTAATATAAACAAGATTTATTAAAATATAAAATAAATCATTATATTATTCATATTAGAAAAACAGCACCAAAACTCTATAACTCTTAAAATATGCAAAACAGCATCATAAAATTTCATATTTGGAGTGTCTGGTGCATAAAACATAGCAAATACCATAAAATACAAACCCTGGTAATGAGTCAATTGACTGTTTATTCACTTAATATTTTCCGAGTATTATTAATAAAAAAATAATAAATATTTTTTCTACCATTGTTTTTAATATTGTTGTCATCTGGTTCCGCTATTGTGTGATACTAAGTTCTAATATATACATTTTTAATTTATATTAAAACGAACTATAACAAATAAAGATTGCTGGCTAGTTCTTATGATGAGCAACATTTATTTTTTTATTATTAACATCAACATCACTATGTTTATGAGTGCTGCTAATAATTTATAAAAACTATTAGTAGACAATTATTTTTATAAGTTCTATTTTATATAATTTATAGGTTTGAGACGGACGGACGCAGTTCGTGAGGCACAACGGCTTCGCGTTGAACGCACATTATTACCAGGTGGTATCATGGGGGAAAGGTCTACTTATTTAAATGCTCATGGTGAAGGAAAGATGCTTGTTATTCAGAGTCTGCGTGTTCCCATATTATCATCCTTAAATAGTGGTGGAAACCACAATAAGATTAAACACAATTCAGGTGAAGGATTAGAAAACTTAACTAGATGGCCAGGGGGGTATAGGTATTTTGTGTGTGCCATTCGAGCGGTGGCTACATTTCACCGGCCTCCAGTGACTGCTGCTTCCCGACCTGCTGATGCAGTTGAAGAATCGGTGCTTCGATTCTCCAATGATGTGTCCTGTCATAACAACGATGAAATAAATTATGGATATGTTGAATTCATTACTAAAAAAAGAGTTAAAAACTCTGGTAGCCGAAAGTGTTCAGTAACAACAGAATCAGAGGGTGCCCCTATAATGATTCATGGATTGGATGACAGTGGATGGAAAATCACCGTTGAGCTATATGGTGTATCCCCAACAGGTACTGGGGATAATGACTACCACAATGGTGGTAATAATGCCAAGGAACATGATGGCCATGAAAATAAGAGTGTATTGGTCAGTATTTTGTTGCAGTCAATGTTATTAGTATTATATATTAAATTAAATGCTATAATTTATAAGTCCAAAATACCATATTTCTATAGACAGGATTGGGCAAGATACTCCAAAAAAAAAGTATCTCTATACAATATACATTCATTTTTAGTATCTAAATACGAAATACAAGATTCTTTAATATTTGAAGATACTACATATGAGATACAAGATACTTGAATTTTTAATGTAATTTATTAACTTTTTTAATTCCTGTACAAAATATATGGTATACCTAACAAATTATAATTATAATATGACAGTAATATAAATGAAGGTCATTAATTTTCTTTTTTTAAAAAATATTCCTGGCTTTCTTTCAATGAAATTAATTTTTAATAAAAAAAAACTAAATTTATTAATATAAAAATGTAAATTTTTAAAGTGGTAACAAATATGGTCCATGTAAGCGTTGAGGAATATTAATATTTACAGTTTGGTTGTCTATGATTTTAATAACTTTTAAAATAATAATATTTGGCTTAAATAACTCCTTTTGTACACTTCATTCAAATTAATGTATCTGACTTCCCTCATATTCTAGTTAATCACCCCGCTTTACAAGTTAAACGACTAAATCTGTATTTGCTATAAAAATTGTAATCACTTTTATATTGTAGGCTGGCCTTATTATATAGATAATATACTTTGTATTTAATTATATTGTAATATTAATTATTACTACCGCTCTTATTCTAAATAGAGTATAAATACAAATCAATAGTATATTTAGATATAAGATAATTTAAAATCACTTATCTTTATATAAAATTTAAGAAACAATTGTATTTATTATACTGCCCAGCCCTTTCTATAGTTACTTTTTGAATTTATTGCATTTTTTGAACCCTATGCATTACTAAAATATTTTAAATAATTTTACGCAACACTGATAGAAGATAGTAACAATTATTTTAGTTGTTTGTATAAAATAAATACTTTTCGATTTTAATCATTTATGTTTTTATATTTAAAATAGGATAAGTTATGGTCTACAGTCACTACCCCGAGTAAAGAACCCAAGAAACATCATGGCTCAACAACAACAGCATGTATTGAATCACCAGGTGGACCAATGGCTGTTCGGAACACGGTATTCCGACAGCTTGGTTACTTTGTCTTTTCTGACGGTCAGGTGGACCGCAAGCAGTTTACTTTGAATAAGGTTTTTACTTAAATTAGTGTTTTAGTCAATTTATTATTTATTTTGTTATACTATGCGCAGGTGCATCAATCCGGTAGTGTTTCAAGCAGTTCAAGAGTTACTACAAATGTGGAAGAAACTGTGCGCGTCCGCATGTGTCTTTTGGAAGAAGGTGAGCAATATCCATATGAAGATGATTTGGGTGAAATTAATTTGGACATTAAATCTTCGGAATCCAATGCTGCTAATGGCAGTAATGCGGTTTGGATACAAAAACCACTGAAATTTCCGTCCGAGTGTAAACGATTGGAAGGATTTTTAACACTTTTTGATGATCATGAGTTGCGTTCACACAATTTTGTACGGGAGTCTCAGTGGCAACGTCATGCGGATATTGGAGGATGCACAAAAAGTGGCACCACTTCGTGGCGTCGTCTTTGGTTTCGGGCTGAAATAATTGATATAAATCAACAAAAATCTATAGATAATGGTGACAAACCTCAAGAACAGCAAAACGACAACAATTTAAAGCAGCAAACCATAGTGTTACGCTATTGGATGTACCCAGAATATGCTGAAGAAGAACGAGAGGTACCATTAATAATATATATTCAATTATACACATACTACTATCTTAACTTCAAATTTTGTTCTTCCTTTTTAAGGGGTTTTATATAGACAATTTTAATGCATTTTTGGGGAATATAATAAATTTAAATAGGTATATTTAAGTCCTAATTTAAAGAAACTTATATAAATTGTCCTGTGTTAGTACCATTGTTGGTCATTCAGTAATTTTGAGATTATAAATATTTTTTTTTTTTATAGTATTAATACAAGAATAGTTATTTAAGTTTAAAAAATATAAAACTAACAGATCTAAAAATAATTGTTTTTTTTTTATATTAAGGAGATCAATACCGCTTGTTTTTAATGAGTTGAATATAGCAAATTTTCTTAGCGCGTGTGTGCATGGCAGGTATTTGTGTTTGTAGCAAACGATCATTAATATGAGACAATTAATGGAAACGAAAACTTTTTCATGTCACAAGTCAGATACGCACTGTCACTTTTGCTTGGCAAACATTATTTATTATTTATTTATTATTTTTTTTGTCTAAAAGCGATATCTTTTACCAATTGTACAGATTATCCTAATAACCAGAAACAAATGCTGAAAACATATTTAAATTCATCATGAAGTTTTGTGAAGTCAAATCCCCTTAATGATATATAAAAAATAAAATACACTTTCATATATTGCCTTCTGTATCATGGATAAATTTGTTTTCTTCTATGACTAGTTTGAAGAGTTTTTTTGCGCAAATCAATATTTTACAATCATTTTTTTTTTTTTGAGAACAATAATGAGATTATTAAATTGTGCTGGTTTTATTTTTTATTGGAGCAGTTCTTGAATTTACTTTACAGTTGTAATAAATATTAATTTCTCTTAATATTTTTACAGTCATTAGGCAGTATAGACTTGAGCTTCTGTTTACTGCAACCGCATTCTGAAGAGGAAATTACAACTGCTGCCCCAGGTCAGCAGCAGAAACATAAACAGAAGCCAATTCCTGCAGCTCCGGCTCTTCCAGACTTATGCACCCGACCAAACACTTTACGATTGATTTTGTATAATGTTGGCACTGCATGTGGTAGCATGAAAGATGTAGATTGTGGTGATGACAAAACTCATGAAGTGCTGCTGCTGGCTGCTGACACAGCAGATGAACGGCGTGAGTGGTGTGAAATGGTTAATGCAGCAGTGAATGCTATTGATAAACATTATGAACAGATCAAATTAGCTTTAGCTACACAATTGAAGAAAAAACAATACAATAATGAAAAGGAACAACAACAACTTCAACACCAAGTTGAACAACGTACTGGTGCTTGGCCTACTACACCAGGTGGTACTCGCCAATATTGCAGTAAAAAAAAGAAGTTCTATAAATAATCCATAACTTCAAAATGTATGCCTCTAGGTTTTTTATAGCCCTTGTTTCATTTTAGGTATCTTATTATCCATTATATATTATTATTTTTATTACTATTATTATTATTTCATTTGCTTTTTTTATAATACAATTCAACGCTATATGTAAGAAGTTATATTTGAATTTTTAAAATTCAACTCCATATAATATATTTTTAATTTTGTAGAATTTTTTTAACTGTAATTTGAAGTAATGATTTCAATACAAAATAAGTAAAAAAAAAATATATTTAAATAATTTTTTTAAATTTTTTTTCTGTTTAGTGAAAATAACAACTATGATAATGGTCTATGTTATTATATCATAATTTATTGGTATACAAATCTTTGTAATTTGTCATTTTATGTCTTCACAAATTATTATTTTTATTTATGTCATGTATTTGAAGCATATTGTAAGAAGTGAATTTACACCTATTTTATTTTATATACATTAAACATAATATTAATTTAAATATTTAATTGTTAACATAATTAATTTGTGTGTTAAAGCTATTGGTTTGGAATTAAGACTATGTTTAATTAAGGTCTAGGAAAAGTTAATTAAAATATGATACTTAATTTTAATATTAATGCAACTCAAAAATATAACTACTAATCTTATAAAATGTATTATATAATTATACTAAATAGTTACATAATTGATACCTTTTCAAAATGTATCAATATTCAGTTAAGATGAGTAGTCGAAGGTCTAACAAGAACAAATATTTTAACTGATTCTAATTATTCTATTTTATAAACTAAATAAATTTATCGAATTTTTGAAATATTGTTTTTATGTTATGTATAGCTTTGTGTTGGAAGTTTAGAACCTTATGGTTGTATATTATATAACCTAATACAATACCAGTTATATTTAGACAAGCTCAATAGTACTTGTTTCAACTTTTAACAAACTACAAAATCTATTTTATATGTTAATTATTATTGTTACTAGTAATAGTAAATACCCTAAGTAAATATTATGAATATTCAACTTTAGGGAATTTTCAATGTCTTGTTAGTCTAGTAGTATTTTTGAATATACAATTATAAAATTAGTATATTAAATCATTTGTTCATTGTTGTCTCCATTTTTATTATTTAATATTATATTTCTGTTCCGGTTAAGAACCGTACTGCACTTTGATCTTTAATCAGTTTTTATCTTAGACAGTCAGGCAATGCCATCTATAAACCGCACCCAATTTACTATCTTAAAATAGGGTAACTTTGACAATTCACATTTTTTTATTTAACATTGGTACTAACAATAATAGGTTATTAATAAATCATTTTCATCATTAATTATGTGTATCTGTTGTTGTCTCACATGCTTACAAAAAAAGTTTTTTTTTTTTCAAAAATTCATATGTGCTCAAAATAATAATAATATATGTGCAAATTAGAACATTTTTCAGAACTATTGATTTAGATTTATTGGTAATATAATGGACATTGAAATTCTTTGTTAAAAAATAAAAAATTAAAAAAGTTTTATTTTAAATCTAATAAATTAAGTGTGATTTATTTATGCGGGGTAACTGATACATACTTTTTTAAACTTTTTATTCAATTATGACGATGACAAGATAAATAAAGCATTGATGATACAATTATTATTATTATTATGAAATCAAATATAAAATAAATATCAGGTTCAAAAATGTATTAACTATATTTTTTCAATGAAGTTATAAAAAATTGTAAGTTAATTTATTACTTTTTGTTACCTATCTAGGTATTGATATCTATTAAAACTGTATTAATGTTATATTAATGTTACCCCACTATGTAAAAGTTGAGATAACTCTAAAAGTAAAAGTTAAAAATAATTTTTTCCGGTAACATTGATAGTTTTACCACTATACCATTTGAAACAGTATAAAAAGAAATAGTGTATCAAAGTCTTATAGAGATCTAACATTGATAACTACATTAAATAATTAAAAACTATAGGTATGATACAATTATTAAAAAAAAAATAAAAATATTTTTCTTCTATTAAGACAATAATAAATTTTGAGGTAACCTACATAAGATTAATAATGTTTTTTTCCTTTAACAATTGTTTAATTGAAAAACAAATCTAAAAACTAGAAAAATTATCAAAGCTACCCCATTCTACGATATCTATACGTCTGCGTTCTTGCAGTCATGCCCTTGCACATATGGTAATTTGACCAGTAAGCAGTGTTGAACCCAGATAATTATTTTTTAATTTAGATAAAGATAAAGATAATAGACCAAAAATCTATTTAGATAAACATAAAAATTATCTATTTAATGGATAAAAGATAATCAGAATTCATCTGTATAAAAATTAGATAAATTTTTAAAAAACAATAATTTAAAATTAAATATGTATTTGTTAAAAAATATATTAGGCTCTTAATATAAACAACATTAAAAATTTGTTTAAGGGAGGCTTCTAAGTTCAAGGATTCTTTGGGTATAATGATGCTGTGAGTATAAAACATTTTAGATCTTTGCTGTAACCTTCACACAAATTACAATTTTAATTCATGGTTACATATTTTTATGTGATACGTTCATAGAGCGTTGATAGCATTTTTACATTTTCCTGAAATTAAGGCGAGAGTCCCCTTCTCCCCTGGTTGCAGACTAACATAAATTCATAAAATTATGATAAGTTCACATTATCAATAGATTGTACACAGTGGCATAGTGTGGATTTCAACTAAACTACTAACAACACGTATGCATTGAAAATGTTTAAGACGATGGGGGTATTTGCTCATTCTGTTTTCAAGGATTTAATTTTTAACATATTCAAGTCTTACGCCATTTTAAATCTAATTATTAGTAATTATATTATATTATTATTGATTGTGGTATTAAACAAAATATAATAATCAAATAATACGCACATCCAAATAATACCATTGATTATGTATTGTTTTTAACATATATTATATAATTATAATAATCGGCTTTTTAGGTTATTGAATAAATGAATAACAACACCTCTTGTTTTTTTTTGCGAATGCATTTTTAAAAATAAATAATAGGGATAATTTTAATTAATTTTTAATTTTTTTTCAGAAAATTAAATTACAAATACTTTTTTATTAAGGTGTATTTTTAATTAAGGTTAAAATATTTAATAATAACTTTGAGTTCTCATTTTAATTCGATTATTATTTTCAAAAAAAAATGTGTTTGCCATTTAAAAAAAAAAAATTAATATCCCTAGCACGTAAAAAGGAGTGGTAGTATTTTGAAAAAATATTTTCAAATATGCTTTTTATGATCCATGTTAATATTTAAAAATTAGAATCTAAAAATGTTCATTAGGGAGGAAGAAAAAAGACAGTTCCCAAACTGTTTGAACACCTTTTATTGAAAATAAAATTCTACAATTTTTTCTGTTTTTTTTTTTTTTCATAAATTGCATTACTGTAGTCTAAACTAAATTAAAACTAGATAAAAAAAAATATTATGGAATTAATAATAGGTATCAAGTTCAAAAACACATACCTATAGAACTTATAGAAGACACATGCAATATAATTTAATTGGTATTGTAATCGTTTTAATTAAACGAATTGTTTTAGTAAAATAATATTGTTGTCTATAGAGTGTAACAAATATTAATAAATTAATAATATTTTATTGTAGAATTATTATTCATTTAAAATTATTTTTAACGTTTTAACATTTTTAAATCTATAAAACGAGTTTACATAAAAAAAACAATATCAACTGTGTAGGTATATAATGGTAATTTTAATTACATACTTGCATGCATATTATAAGGACTGTTAATGAATAGGTCAGGCCTAGTGGGATTTTTACTTTTTATTTTATAGTTATTATTTTTAACATATTTTTATAATTATTATATTTTTCAAAAATTCGTTAAAAGAATAATATACATTTTTATGAATGTTACCCGATCTGCAATGTACATATCATATGTCTCATTTATAGAATTAAAAAATATATATTTAAAGTCATAGAGGTATCAATATTTTCCCATAATATATAAATATTGTTCAGTGGTATCTAGTAATAAAATCAGTTATCAATAGACCATAAGATGTTCTGTATTAAATTTCTACGATTTCTTACATAATATTTCTTATTATAAATTGTAGCCGTTGTGTTCGAAATATAACAATTATTGTTGAAGCATTTATTTTAAAAGTGTTTGAGTAGGTGTTCTAGTAAGTATATGGACTAGCCTCGACCAGTGTTGAGAATAAATGATGAAAATTTCATCTAGATTAGATAAAGATATATATAAATTTTATCTAAATAATATGATAGATAGAACTAATATTTATTACATTTAAATAACAAATATACTTCTTTATCAACGTGAACATAAAGTAACTAATAAGTAATAGGTACATACAGTAACAAATGTTCTTTGAGTCAAAGAGTCGTAAAGTTTCAAAGTATCAACTTTATAAAATTTGTTAGTAGAACATGGATATATGTAATATGAGCTTATATACTAATTGGATAGTGTTTTGGTAGAACAATTTTAATGCAAATAATGAATATTATTCATGAAAAATGAATATGATTTAAATAAAATGTATTTAGATGAGATAATAGATGAATCATTTTTATTTAGATATATAAGTTTCAATACTGGTCCCGACTAGGATCTTGCACTTGGCTCCTTCAAAGCCGGTGTCGGATACGCTTCGACACTGAATACGAGGACACGACTAGCCGATGTCGGATACCCCTGACGAACGTTTAATGTATTTTCACAAATAACCTTTTTAAAAAATAAATATTTTAGTACGAACAAATTTAATTACATCGGATACGTGCCGACTTCGGCCATTATACACTGTATGGCCGGCGTCGCACATAAATATTATCCGACGACGTCCATGTTTTTTTCAAATATTGGCGTGGCGTGTAGCGTGATGCGTTAAATAATGTCGGCATTGAACGTATCAGGCCCGGATTAGCACTGTCATCGTAGGCTCTAGGCACTTGTCGTGCTTGACAAGCACAAATTTATATTAACTTATCATAAAAATAAAAATATATATCGTAGGTCCTAGGCACAGTGTCTATGCGTTAATACGACCCTGCCTGCAGCGTACAATAAGCGTCAAATACCCAAATTTACAAATATCATAATTCATTCATATACATTTGACCCAACTCATTACATGCATGCTATATGTCTATATAGCTATTTTATTAATTTATAATGCGTGTAATAATATTTACAACGCAAGCCAATAAAATATGATTTGATTTAAGCGTATACAATTTTGTAATTATACAGTAAACTCTCGTTATGTCAAAACTCAATAGAAACAGAAAAAAGTCTGAGACCTATCAAAAAGTCAAAAATATTCTGCAGTTTTATTGTAATAGTACCTAATTATTTCAAGGGGATTTCGATTGAGTTCGAAATTACGAAAATTCGAGATATCGACGTTCGATATAATTAGAATTTGCTGTAATAACATTTGGAATGTGTTGAGAGGGATAATATGATGATTGTAATGTGGGTTGGGCGAGATAGGGTCATATTTACGATTCCGCGTAAGTAATTGTGTGGTTCGAAATACTAAGTACTATAGTCTGGTGGGCGGGTAGTTTCGTTACGGCCTAAAGCCGGCACGATTTATATTTTATTAATATTAACGTATTTTTTTTTTAGTTTTCGAATCTTTGAGAAACATAGTATACATTTTTACCGGACAACATATTATTATATCTCTTTAGTCATCCATATCTATATTTTATACATATTTTAAAACAGAATCACTTTTTTTGTATGTACGCGTATATCTCGAAGTAATCATTGGATTTGAGTATAGTTTTCAATTGGCCAAGTATCGGCGAAAGTTTTAATGTATAATGCCATTGATTATAAATAGTATAGATGGCCCACTGGTCATGGTTATGCGTTGCACTGCATTTTAATTAATTTATTGACAATAGACAGGCCCGGATTGGGCAGGTGAGCTACCGAGAAAATCTCGGGTGTTTGGTTGTAATTTTTTTTTTTATATGGTAATAAGAAATAAGTTTAAATATTAATAGAAAATATAATTGAATCGAATTATTAAATTACACCATATTTATAGCTGTAATCAAACGTTGGGAATCCAAAAACTCGGTGGGCCGATACCTCGGCAATCCGGCGCTGACAATAGACAGCGTTAATAGTCCAAATGAAAATTATAATTCACCTAGTGGTAACAGTATTGGTATTGGTAGCGGTAAAATGTAGTCGGATACAATTACCGATACAGCGGCGGCACCTTCAAGACAATATAATTCATCCGTATAATAATATATAAACTATACTGGATGCATGGAGGGGGGGTAGTCGTAACATATTAAATACAATAATATTTTCAACACCGATTATAATTTATTCTTTTTTTTTTTATTTTAAAATTTTCGTTCGTTAAATAATCGTCATTCAGGTTGTAAACGCCGATAAGGGATCTAAGGGATTCAAATCCAATGTTGCCAAATTGAACCAAACACACGTTGTCTTTTAATAACTATATTATTTATTTTATATTTTTACTAAATGTGTGAATTAACATTGAGTGATTGGAACATGTAATATACTGTATTGCTATATGTCTGGTGTATATATAAAGGTGTATCTTATGTCATTGTACGGTATTTGGGGAGTAGTAAGTTCCTACACGAGAGTAGCAGGTAAACAATTACATATGTTAATTCCTACACGGGCATATGTAAGTTCCTACACGGTAAAAACCAGGTACCTATGTTAGTTCCTACACGGCGGAAAAAGATACGTATGTAAGTTCCTACACGGTAATATCCAGGTACGTATGTTAGTTCCTACACGGCGGAAAATGGTACATATGTAAGTGTACCTATATGTGTATATATGTGTAAATATGTATATACGAATAAATATATGATGATTATATATTATATAATACAAATACGCTGGTATAGCTATTTAATATAGGTAACTACATTCAAATATACTTATAAATAATACTTATAAATGTATATACGAAATCACTGGAAAATACGACAAGCTACAAGCT
>JACXSJ010004388.1:0-13678 GCA_014851325.1 Pentalonia nigronervosa
CAACGTTAAAGAGGAGCCGGTGCGTCCATCTACCTTTATCAGACCGGTCCCACCGAGCTTGCCAAGCTACAATGCTGATTATTCTCTCCTGTTTTTTAACGGTGTTTGGGGCGTCGTCAGTCTGATCGTCCAGGCGAACCCGAACTCTAGCCCTTTCTTTTGCTAGCAGGTCTGCAGGTAACATTGAGGCCAATATCGACGAGGCGTCGGCCGAAACTATCCTATAAGCACGTATTGTGCGGAGTGCAACGGTCCTCTGTTCTCTTGCCAGTTCTGCGCGATTTTTAGCCGTTTTTGTACCGCGGACAGCCCAAGTCGGCGAGGCGTACAGCAACTTGCTGTTTGCCACAGTGCCAAGAAGCGCTCTTTTGCTTTGCGACGGTCCGCCGAGGTTGGACAGCTATATGGTCTGCCTATGGCTTTCGCTGAGTCAGTAGCCTTGCGGGAGGTCTGTTGTATGTGTTTGGTGAACGAGAGCCGCGTGTCGATCTCGACGCCGAGGTATCGCATTGACCGTTTAATAGAAATTACGTGTCCGTCAACCAGAAGCTCCGGGTTGTCATATTTGTTTTTCCTTGTCAGAACTACGGCCTCAGTTTTTGTGGGGGCTAGCTTCAGTCCGTTTTGTTCCATCCAAGCCGATACCTTAGCTAGCACAGGATTGAGCAGAGTGGCGGCTGCTTCGCCTGTACGGGCGATGCCTATGACACACACATCATCGGCAAATGCCACGAGTTGGACACCCGACGGGGTTTCCATGCCCAGTAAATCGTCGTAAAAGACATTCCACAAGGCCGGTTCGAGGACCGAGCTCTATGGCACGCCACACGTCGTACTTCGACGGTGGAGTGTTTCGCCGACTAATATGGATCGATCCTGTAGGTAGGATCTTATCATTTTCACGAGGTACGAGGGTACATTCTTAACCCGGAGAGCATTATCCACTTTCTTCCAGGGAGCTGTGTTGAATGCGTCCTTCACGTCGAGAGACACGGCCACGCATATGTACCGGTGCTGTGCCGCGCCTAGAGCTGCGCCGTGTGCGGCGTTCAGCAGTCGTTCAATAGGGTCCGACGTCGAGCTACCTTGGCGAAACCCGTATTGGTTAGGTGATCTATGACTGGTACTATTGAGGTGTGTGTCGAGTCTGGCCAGGATTAACCGCTTTGTTTTCCCAAGGAATCAAGCATACACAGCGGCCTATAGCTGGACGGTTCGGTTGTCGGCTTGCCGGAGCCTTTGTGCAGTAGCACCAGTCTGGATTTCTTCCATCGGAAAGGAAAGGTGGTGTTGGCCAGGCAGTTGTTGTAGACGCTGAGTAGGGTGTTAGGCTTCTGGAGGAATACCTTGGCTAAGACCTCATTGGAAATACCGTCAAAGCCGATTGCCTTACCGGGGGGAAGTCTTTTGTAGGTTTAGACAAGTTCGGCCAGAGTGAAGTCTTCAATGGTCTCGTCTTCTGCGGTTGCTGGTGAGTGAGGCTCGAGTGCCCAGTCCGTCGCTGGGGGGGTTCGGAAAGAGGTGATCGGCAATCTCCGATTCCATGCCGTAGGCTTCAATTCCTGGACGTCGACGACCTATGCGTTTGGTGACAACTTTGTATGGAAGACCCCACGGGTCGGAATCAACAGATTTGCACAGGTCGGACCAGCATTTAGCCTGGGAAGATCTTATTGTCTGCCGCAATACCTTCCTCTTGGCTTTATATGCGGTTCGGTGAACATCCAGTTGTTCGGGTGACTCTCGCCTTCGAGCTGCCCTGTGGTTAGTTCCTTCACAGTCAACCGTACTCGTCGCGTAGCGCGGCAATTTCTTGGTTTTACCAGTGGGCTTGCCTTCTGCCGGGTGGCGGCGGTCTCTAGGTGGCATGCACGCGTCGCAAGCAGATGTCAAGTATGAAATGAGCTGATCAGCGGCTTGATCAGCAGGCGTGTTTTCGTCAGCAGTGGGCAGAAGCGCTGTTGCTAGGTGTGAAGTTAGTGTGTCTATATTGAGCCGTCTGTAGCCCATCCTCTGAGGCGTTCCGGGGGTTCGTCCTGATCAGAAGTCTGTACTAACCGGGACTGTATATATCTGTGGTCACTTGCCGATTCGACTTCGTCCATGACTCTCCAGTGAGTGAGGGCGAGGCGAGATCGGCAGCAGTGGAACGTGACGTCGATTACCGACTCGGCATTTATTCTGTGGTACGTAGGCTTGGTGCCAACGTTGCCGACCATCAGGTCCAAGCTAGCAGCCAGTTTAGCTAATTGGTCGCCTCTAGCAGCGTTCCACGCTGAGCCCCACTCCTGGGATCAGGCATTAAAGTCGCCTCCGATGATAACCGAGCAATGCGGGTCTGCCGAGCGAACAGACTGCTCGACGTCTCCCAGGAAGTTGGCGAAGTTAGCATCCGTGTCGTTCCGAGAGATGTCGCAACTGTATATCCTTATGCCCCGTGACTGCATCCAGGCGAAGCCGCGACCCGTCCTGATCGAGTCAGGCGCAAAGTCAGCGGTAGCCGTGAGAGCAACCGCACAGGTTCCGTCGGTGCTGGTTACCCATCGGTCGTCGTGAGTCAGTTCCAGTTCTGTTCAGAGACTAGGAGAATTTGAGCGTCAGTAACAGTGGAAGTCTGTTGGAGCAACATCTGTGTTGTGGAACTCCATTGAAGGTTGATCTGTAGGCAGAGGATCATTGCAGCGTGTTTACTCCATCTCCACTGCCTACCTGCCGAGATTGCGTTTGTGGATTGCGACCAGTTGGTTTCATGATTGCCTCCTTCCTGGCTTTGCACATGCCCGAGCTTGGTTTATGCTCGTAACGCCCAAAGCCAGCTCTCTCACACGCTACGCATAAGTCTTTGTCTGCCAAGCATTGTTTAAGCCCGTGTCCTAGTTCTCCACAGCGTTTGCAATTGGACGATAGGTCGGGCCCAGAGCAATTACCACTCTGGTGTTCAAATCTGTGGCATCAAAAGCACTTCTCAGGTTCAGACCGCCTAGGGCGAACGCGGCACATTGTCCATCCAATCGGTACGCGGCTTATGCTAGAGGCAGCGGCTCTAATCATTCTGGCAGTAGCAATCTGCTGGCCGGACCTAGTGGGCCAAAGACCAGTGATCTGTATAGCCTGCCGTTCGCAAATGGCAACTTGGTCGTCCTCGGATCCTGATATTGCCGCCCGCAATGCCGATAGGACCTCATCCTCTGTTGTCACTGCATCGAGGTCAACAATCTCGACAACAGCATACTGGTTAAGCTGCGATACTCCTCCGACCGCGTCACCCAGTCTGGTAGCAATGGCCGACGACAACTTCTGTGCTGCTACTACGGATCTGGCACCTTTGACTAACTCTACTAGCAAATAGCCATCCCTGGTTTTACGCATGCCGGTTACCTGAGCTCCCAGCTCCGCCAAGTTCAACTCGCTGTTCTGCCTAATTGCGCGAACGGTGTCTGCGCATGACGAGCCAACCGCCAGCTTGACTAAAACAGCCGGGGGCTTAGCCCTGTGCTTGGCCCCTGTTCTCAGAGGTATGTGTTGGCCCACCGTTATACCATTGGAAGTGTTGCGGTTGTTTTCCTACCAACAACTTCCTTCCACCCTTCGTCATCCGTCTCCATCGCCGATTCAGCTCCAGCGTCGGTGTGAGTAGTCATATCTGACGGCCCACGAGCACCTGCTTTGTGTGAGCGACGTCCTACTCACTCCTTCTTCCGACGCTCCTGCTCGCTCTCCCACCAGTTAGGGTCCAGTATGGTGTCCGTCCCAACATCAACCATCTCCGACCTATCAATGGCTCTGACCATTGGGCCGGTCGCCAAGTCGTCTCTCGATTTCTTAACCGAGGGAAGAAGTGGTGACTTCAATTTCCCCTTTTTTGCTAACATCGGAGCCACGATGTCGTAAATATCTTCCAGTATCTTAATGAAACGGTTGAATCCCGATTTATCTCCCCCTAGTCTCACTTTGGTCATTGCTGATTTTAGCGAGGATTTGATGTACGCCAGTCCTGCCTCTATTTGATTCTCACTACTCTCCACCGTGGAGGTAGGTGATGTTATGGCGACCTTTCGTTTAACACCCATCACTGGCGTGATGTCACCTTCGGTACACAATCTGTTGCCAACCGGTCTTGAGTTGGGGGACACAACCTTCCCGTCACTCAAAAATCCAGATTCAGTATCCATTACGTCATCGTCGACGTCATGATTACCGTAATTCATACTTCTGTGGCTCAGTATATTATTAGCTATGCGTGACTTTGTATATCATACAGTGTGTAGGTAGCCCGTGTAATTTCGTATGTTATTTGTTAGACGTACGGCCTAGCTGTGCGCCGCCCGATTCCGCGATTGCGGGTTCGGCGATAATGGCGAAGACGATCGCTCACCGACTAACCTTTGGCCGACCGCTTAATACACCATAACATGTAATAAGCAAAACGAATAGCAAAATATATGCAATTTATTGTGTAAAATCGGTTGAAATAAAAATATTTTTACTATACATATGTATATTTCTGTATATATAGGTATAGAATCATAATACAGGATTATTAAATTGCTATAGTACGGCCAGCGAAACTAGGCGGGTGACCGTTGCGCACCGAGTGACAAATTTCCGGTAGAGCTTCCAAGACTTTTTCCCGCGTAAAATAATTTTAAAACCGCACATGTATTACATATTTATATATTATTTACGTACATTTGTATACTATAAAATTAATAAAACGTATGACTATTATTATAATATTTATAGTAAAATTATTTTTCCTAATTGAATAAAACTTAAAACTATTATAATAATATTTACTAAAACAATTATTTTTCTTCATCGGAACAATTCTAATCCTCATAATCGTCATCTTCGTTTTTGCTTCAGCTGCTATCGTCAGGATTAATGGTCAATATTATTGGTTCTAATATATCATCTCTTAGTCCCTTAGCCTTAACGAAATACTCCTCTTGAATTTTGACACAATGTTCTCCACATTTGGCCCAATCATCCGGAGTTACTGCATCAATCTCTTTGTGCACAAGAGCCTCGACATCCGCAATCTTAAAAGTGGAATTTTTTTCGACCACTCTACCTTTAACTTGTGCCCAGATCAATTCGATTGGATTGTACTGACAGTGGTAAGGGAAAAGCCTTACCACTTCATGACCTATTTGGAATGTTAATTCATCGAGCTTATAACTTTTTCCACGCGGCATCGCAAATTTTACCTTTGCCCGTAACTCATCAAGAGTTTCTACGGGAAAAAAATCTATATTTATTTCTCGTAGCCATTGTTGAACGTCACTCTTCCTGGAATTGGACTTGGGATAGTTCTCGACCAATGAAGAGTGATACAACGCGTTGTCTATGACAATAATACTCGGCTCCTCTAAGTTAACAAGCATTTGCGAAAACCAATTTTCAAAAATTGTAGCATTCATTTGAGTATGATAGTCTTTATTATTTGAATTGTATCGAAAAATAAGTTTTGATTCTTTAATAAAACCGAAGGAAGGAGATCCGGCGTGACAAACGATGAGACGACTACCTTTTCCTGCAGGCACTTTCAAATCCTCCGTATTTTGACTATTTTGCCAAATACGTCCTTCGAAACTCGTTCATTTTCCGAAGAAATTTAATGCGCGCAGCTACTATATCCGACTGTTCCATCAAAAATTTGCGTCCGTCATTGCATTTCATGTATTTAATATTAAGTTATTTTAAAATTATTTTAACTGACGATTTCGATCCCTGATAATTAAATTTTTCATGTAATGCCGCTAATATTTTAGCACTGGTTGGAAATTGGCCCTGGTCATAAAAACTATGAACAACTCTTCTGATCACCTCATTGTCAAAATCATCCAGTTCACTGACAAATTTATCGCGACGATAATTTTTTCTTAGCCATCGAAATTTAAGGTCATCAGAACTTCCGATACCTGACGCTTCTTTTTGATTTTCAGTCGTTTTATACTCATTGCATATCCTCTGTACAGTTCTTAGACTTACCGCACAAGCGTCGGCTGTCCTCTTCTGAGATTGTCGAAAATAATTTTCCAATTCCACCTTCTCTTTACACGTGGCCAAGGTTTTAAAAAATGTATATACGTTATATATTGTTCTTTTCGTTTGGGAATGGATATCAGGCTGAATCGACATTTCGAAAAAAAAATGTCACAAACGAATAAGAAAAAAAAAACAAAAAAATATTAATGTATAATGAATAAACGGTCACAAAAAAAATTCACACTCAATTCAAACGATAGCAACACATACACGAAGGGCAGAGGATTAACGACTAACATACAGTCTTACAAACACAAACTACATACAATGAAACTTCCCTGTACGGCTATACACAATGACGTAGGCCAATGGAATGTTTAACAGTTTGAATAGAAACCAAATCCCGCGCTCCACAGACACACGCACCGCAACAACTGGTTTAACGCATATTTACTTTTATATAGTAAAGGCTCTCGACATTTTTCATAAAGCAGCTGAAACACAGCTGCACCGTAGACGGTGTAAACTATAGAGTACTTTATATAAGAACAGTTGTACCAGCAGTTTATTTCATTAAAAACACTTTTGGAACCCCTGTTTTACATGAAAACAATCCCTAGGTGCCGACGATCACCCGCCCAGTTTCGCTGGCCGTACTATAAATGCATTTATGCAAAATAAACATCAATAATAATTGATATTTATATTATCATTATACTCTTAAAGTTTATTATGTATTTGTGGTCTATGAATACCATTTTAAATAATATTATCAATTTGTATAATTAATATTTTTATTTTTATTGTCAGTATTGATAATATTTTTTAAATATTGTTCGATCGCGGAACGTTTTTTCTCCTCGGGACACTACAAGGTGTGGCAAAAGATAAGGTGTCCGACAAGCTCCCCCCTCCGTTGTCCGGTGACAGTTCGCCAGCTGATGGCCGAGCCGCTAGCCAGCCCAGCGTGCTCGTGTGCTTTGTTTTTTTTTTTTCTCTCTTCTCTCAACGGTCGAACTGAGCACAACGTCGTGCCCGTTCACCGTTATCTTGCGTGTTGCAGACCAAACCTCGTGTGATCACAAGGTGTCATTTTTTTTTTACTACTTCGAAGTCTCCATCCGTTTCCATCCGGATTGGACGCCGTTCAGTCAACGGAGAGTGTATCATCATCAGCTATGGTCGTCGTCCTGCATCGGGGACCAGATTGTTTAGTGCTGTCGCCATCAGGTCACATTATTATACCACTTATACATGTCCGGTCGTGTTCAGTGGCCATATAAAAATTCTTATTTGTAAATTACGACCTTGATGGCCGATTATTAGTATTTGCAATTATTGTTATGATTTATACTACATTATTTTATATTTTAATGTTTTGGGCAGTCGCGTTTTGCCTTCTATAGTGAACGGTCGTTTTGTCTACCTGTTCATTATCGTTAGTATAACCGCGTAAAGTGCTAACTTTTTCGCATGCTATTGCCGTCCAGCGGCGATGGCCGCTTTTTAAATCAGAAACCTGGCAAAATGAAAACAGTGTTACCCTCAACCAGTCGCTCCGGTCATAACAATAATCCTGCTGCTTCAATCAAGAACAACTCGAATAATGATCGTAAGTTTAACAATTTGAATAATCATGCGAATTCAAATCCAGTTATTTCTCCCAACCTTCAGCATATTATTGACAATCACCCGACCTTGGTTTCATACGAACCTATATTTAATTACGATAACGCTCCAACTACTTTGTCACCACACACAACTGCACAATCTGATGACACTACAATGTCCAACAAACACCGTCGTGGACAATAATATCGATATTTCATACGGTCGTGTCAACACCGAATCTGAACCTGGTACCATAATTCCAAACTCCACACATGTTACAAACCAACTGACTACTCCCGGGAGCACCCATACAAAACACCCTTCAGCTCAACACCTGAAGCATTTTGAGGAAAATTTTACTGGTACTCCAGTTATTATTATCGAACTCATAGATGCTAATAACACGAATTGTTCATGGCACCCATTAAAATGGGCCAAGCTACTTTGTAATAATTTTTTCGGTATTAATAGTATTAAACCAATTGGCTTTAGGAAAATTAATGTCACATTCAATTCTAATTTTCACGCCAATAAATGCCTGGACTCTCTTCTTCTCTCTGAACACAACTTATCGGCATACATACCCTCTATCTTAATTTTTTCCCACAGGATTATCAAACTGGACACCAGCCTACCAGAAGAGGACTTCTGGGAAGGCTTCAAATGCGACGTCCCAGTTATCGCATTTAAACGCATCTCAGCTAACAGAGAGGGAACTCTTACTCCAACACGCATAGTTGAACTCAGATTTCTATCACGAAATATTCCACAAAACATCTCAATTTTCAACGTTATTATCGATGTTTCCCCAAGCATTTGTTCGCCTCTACAATGTAATAACTGCCTTCGCTTCGGACACACATCAAAATTCTGCCGCAGCAAACCCAGATGCAGCCACTGCGGCGACAACAACCACTCACTGAACACCTGCACCTCCGCCCTAACCACAAGCCCAAGATGCCTCTTTTGCCAACTCCCCACCTAGCCACGGGTCGAAACTGCAAAGAGTGGGATTTCCAACGGGACTTAAAAAAGATAATGGCAACCGAAAATCTATCTTAGGACGCATTAAACTTCAAGAAGCAAAATTATGCTACATCTGCATTTAGTTATTCCCACATTGTAAATAAGCAGCCTGCTCCATCACTTCCGACCATACCACCTCCTACGCCTCTCCAGACTATTTCCAACACTATCTCACCTACAGGCAATTTACACCAATTCATGAAAAAACCTAGATATCGCTATCCAATTCGTACTACGAAACACCTTAATGTTCCTACTCCTAACAGTTTTTCATTACCAAATGGCTTCTTCTTAAATTATACCGCCAATAATACATCTAAACATGAACCCACAACTCAAACTTCTGACTTTACTTGGATAAATACTCTAGCTTCCAAACTTTCGGAGTCTTTATTGAACTCCCCCTACCTTTCTTCCCAATCTGTTAGTTCTCTTCAAAACTTAATCGAGTCTTCTATTCATTCCTTATTAGCTATTCCTACATCTCCTTCTATATCTTAGTTGTTAAATACAACCGATTTCTTTTCACTATATATATTCTTCAATGAATTCCCTAAACGTCTTACAATGGAACGTTTGTAGCTTTCCTGCCCGGTCTCCATCGATTCAACATGTGTCAGCGTCTTCCAAATGTTCCATTACTCTCATTTCCGAAACATGGCTTCATCCCTCGAAAGTTTAATATATCCCATTGTAATCTATTCCGATTCGATCGACTAGACGGGTTTGGCGGAGTCTCCATAGCAGCTCACTCCTCCTTAAAAGCACGCTCCATCGAAATTAATTAAAATCTCAAACTGGCTTTTTCCACATATAAAATCGACATTGTAGGCATAAAAATCTTAAATTTTCAAATTCCCTTCCATCTCTCTTTGGTCTTGCTACATTCCAGGTGATTCCTTCATCTCTTCGGAAATATAGAACCCTCTATTTCATTTAAGAACCAAAAATTTCTTAATCTGTAATGATTTAAATGCTCACCATCAAGCCCCCTTCCTATTCATCACGTCGTGGCAACTCGATATATGATACCATTAACTCATTAGGGCTCAGTATCTTGAACACTGGAGCAGTTACCCACTTAGGTAGACCTAACTGTCCAGACTCTGCTATAGATATTTAATTTTCTTTCCCGGATTTGAATTGGTTAACCACATGGCTCACTATGTCCGATCCTCATGGCAGCGATCATTTTCCACTCATTATCTTCTTAAACTCTGACAACCTCTCCAATTGCAATCCACAAAATTCACAAAATACGTTAGCCCCTTCAATCCAATTTAACTTTAACAAAGCCGACTGGGAATTGTTCTCCCAATCAATAAGTAATAATATGTTCTCGTTAGACGAGACCATCTGCCCTATAAAATCTTACAATATGTTCATTCAAATGATTTTTAACTCGGCCAATCTTTCTATCTCACCAAAAAATAATAAAAAAAAACATTTTCCTCCTTCACCTCCATGGTGGGATACCTCCTGCACACAGGCGGTCAACTCGCATAAAAACCTATTTAAAATTTTCCGTCGTTCTGGTTCCCCGTTTGATTTTTACAACTAAAAGAACGCTTGCGCATCCACAAATCGCCTACTAAAAAACTGAAAAAAAAATAAATAATAATAATAATAATAATAATAATAATAATAGAATATAATAATATATAATAATAGAAAAAATCTGCTTGAAAACAAGTATGCTCGAATCTGAAACCCATCTTCTTCCTTAAAATACCTTTGGCAAACCGTTAAACGTTTTAAAAATTGCATCCAATCACTCACCCGACCTCTTATCGAAGACTGGTTCGACGATTTCTGCTCCAAAGTTGCCCCTTGCTATGTGCCATCTATTACAGAATCTTCTCTCTACCTCATATTAAACATTCCCTTCTTCTCTCCCGATCATTGCTTAAATCTGTCTCTAACACCCGGTGTATTAATTTCCGCAATTAACTCTCAATTATCCATCGCCTCCGGTCTAAATAACATCTCGCCACTTATGTTGAAAAACCTACCTGACATCGCTACGGAGCTCCTACTCTCTATTCTCAATAAACTAATTAAAGCTCATAAAATTCCACCATTTAAAGTCATTCCTATTCCTAAAGTCCATTCCAACATCTCTTTTCGTCCAATTGCTCTCTCCGCATTATGTAAATTAGTTGAGCACATATTCAAAAATAGATTCGATTGGTGGCTCGAATCCAAATCCATACTACCTAATAACTTGTTCGCATTTAGACGTGGTAGAGGAACCATAGACTGCCTTGTCAACTTCGTTGGTCAGATTTATCAATCTTTTAACAACAAGGAATTCTTCGTCGCTACCTTTATAGGCATTCGAAGTGCATTCGACTCTGTGCACATTCCCTTACTACCTGGGTCATAAATGTCTTGTGTATGCCGATGATATTGTTATTTTCACTCATGATAGACATTTTGAAACGGCTGTATCATCCATGAATAATGCTTTAGAGTCACTTAATGAAGCCCTGACATCTTTCTTCTCTATCGTACATAACAAATGTAAAACAACTATTTTTACTAGGCGCCGCTTTGATTACTGCCCCGACATAATTATTAACGATGTTATAATTCCTGTAGTTACGAATTACACATACTTAGGTATTAATCTTGATTCCAAGTTTAGATGGTCGTCTCACATCAATGATCTCACCAAATTCTGCGCCCGGTGGTCTAATTTTCTTAGATCGGTGGCAAACACTTGGTGGGGTTCTCACCCTTCCTCACTATTAACCATATATAAATCAGTCATTAGATCCAAACTAGATTACGGGTGCTTCTTTTCAGGGTCATCTGCCTATTCTCACCGCTGTAAACTTCACCAACTACAAACCTCTTGTATCAGATACATCTGCGCATTAAAATCAACCCCATCGCCCACCATTGAAATCGAAGCGGTCTGCCAACCACTCAACCTTGGATGCAAATGGCTCGCTGGAAAGTTTCTCCTCAAAGATTTGTTCAAGAATCATTCCAATATTTTTAACATCTTTACAGGTATATATTCTGCTTGGCGTTATGTTAGCAAATCTGTTCCAGTTCTCGCCTCTGTAGCACATTCCCTTATAGCCTCTCGTGCCTATATTCTTAAAGTTAATAAATTGCCGTTATATGAAGCCACCTTTCCATCGCTACTATTCCACCCCAAAATCAATTGCGATAAAAACTTTCTTGGTCATTCCATCGACTTTCTTAAAGCATCGTCCTCCAATATAGTCAACAGTCTTTTTCAAGACTTTATTCACTACACGTTCCCACTGTTCATTCATATCTACACCGACGGATCGGTTTCTTCGATTTCCGCCGGATACTCTTTTTTACATTCCGGAGCTATGTATCTCGTTCACCAACAACCTACCTCCAACAGCCTCCTCTTATACTGCAGAATGCTTTGCCATAGTTGAATCGCTCCAACTCATTTCTACCTTACAACCCAACAAGTTCCTTATCGCTACTGACTCACTCTCCTGCCTCTAATCTCTCTCTTCCAATATATTCAAATCACCTCCTAACCCTCTAATATTCCTAATTAGAAATCTTCTATTCTCTCTCGAAGCCAAGGGTTTTGAATTACAGTTTTTCTAGATTCCAGCCCACACAGGCACTACCGGTAATGAAACAGCTGATTACTTAGCCAAAAATACAGTGTCAATCAAACTTCCGTTCAATATTCCGATCCCCTGGTCCGACTTCTGTCCTAAGCTTAAATCTTGCGTTTACTGTCTATGGTCTAACTCTTACAACAACCTTC
Source organism: Pentalonia nigronervosa (assembly GCA_014851325.1). Classification (NCBI taxonomy): domain Eukaryota; kingdom Metazoa; phylum Arthropoda; class Insecta; order Hemiptera; family Aphididae; genus Pentalonia; species Pentalonia nigronervosa. The sequence continues at coordinate 12,401 of JACXSJ010004388.1, forward strand.
CACCTCACTTTGCTACGTGGTATAGAAAATTAAACCCTACAATTCCATCCAAACCATGGTTCCATAATTTAAAATTATCTTGTAAAGTTATCAGCTCATTTTCCCGTCTCCGCTTTGGCCACACTCTTCTCCCCTCACACTCCTTTAAACTATCTCTTAATGACTCGCCTCTCTGCACTTTTGATCACTCTCCAGCCATCTGCGACATATATCACATTCTGTTTAGATGCCTTGCCCTGCACGCAGAACGCCTTCATCTTTTTTCCATTCTTCACTCTCTAAATATTCCTCTCAATTCTCACCCCATACTTCTAAATCACACCTTGCTATCCTTGTAACAATTGCTTTTATCACTAATTCTGGGCTGCTTGAATTAAATTTTGTATAATTTTAATACAATTTAATTGAATTAAATAAATTCAATTACATAATTAAGCAAACGTGCAATGCACAGTTAGACATTAGTATTAAATGTGTAGAATATAATATACGGTGTACAAAATTAAACTTTAATAGATATATGTAAATAATTAAAATAGCTTTACAGATGAATATTGATCATTTATATATATATTATATTTATTAAAATATAATAATAAAACTCTGTAAGAGTACAAATACAGTATACTATGTATTATTATGAACGTCGTTGACACTAAATATTATATATGCAGGTATATTAAATCAATTCAATAAAATATACACTCGACAACTGATATATAAGGTTACTCTCAATGTCACTTTATAGCTAATTAAAAACCTTGAATTTACCAATTTCATAATTAATTTCATATATTTTTAATAAATAAAACAGTAATACACTCTGTGTCACAGTCAGAGTTGGGCATTATTCGAATAAAAAGTTATTTGAATGATTATTCGAATAAAAAATTATTCTTAATTTTATTATTGATTTTTATTTTTATTCATTATTTTAATTTTTATTATTATTCGTTATTCATTATTCGAATATTTTTATTTACTATATTTTATTCATTATTCGGTTATTCGTTATTCATTATTTGTTATTCATTATTCCCCATAATCATATAAATAATAAATTTAAATTCTAAATAACGGTCGTTCACCAACAGTCTACTCACTACTCAGTGGCTCAGCCGCACAACGTGGATACCAACGTGTATATGGAACATTGCAGTGAATTATGTACCCAGCATTAGGCGAGTTAAATCCCGTACTGTATATTTTTCACTCGTTTTTCCAATATACATTTATGACACACCACGTCACAACGTAGGTCAATAGGGTTTTGCTAAT
>JACXSJ010004389.1:0-13663 GCA_014851325.1 Pentalonia nigronervosa
AATGGAATATGGTCTGCAGGAGGGACAAACATTTGAAATTGAATTAAAGCGTCAATATACGTATACGTATACATCGTTACGCTGCCGTTCCAGACCGTAGCAGGTGGTCGCATAGAATGAGAACCATTGTCTACACGGCGGGTGTGGTTCGGGGTACGGCGGCGGCCAGCCGCCAGTTTTCGTTGCGTAGACTGTAATCATATTCACAAAGCGTATTTGCAGTAATATAAATAGATTTTCATGGTTTAACACATAAAAACAAAACATATTGTTATTTTCGTATTATGTACACTGTACTGTATATTTAAAATCTACATAATATAATAGGAAATATTAATAAGGAAAATTTTGATCAAAAAAACAGGATAAAAAGCGTCCTGAAAGAAGTTTGTCAGAACAACAGGATACAGAGCTGAAATAAAGGACAAACCTGTAAAAAACAAAACGTATGGTCACCCTAATATACATTATTCCTAATAGGTTATTTAGCACAGGCTTTCTTATTTAATAAATTCAATTCGAAATCAAAACATAATTATATTATTTACTCTATGTTTAAATATTATATTAAATAGTATATACCTCCCTAATACCTTGATCGAAATATCATCAAGTAATGATTGTATGTAAATTTAACATAATGCCTCACCATGTTATAATAATATTATAGTAGTATGAATTTAAATGCAAATAAAACTGCTAAAATAACTCTTTATAGTATATACAAGTAAATGGTTGATCTATAACTTTTCATTAACACTCGCTATTCGTTATTTCATTGATTTTTCTAATACAACGTTATTCAATTAAAATGTTTAAGTGCGGTGTTTGTGAAAATTACATGCTAATACGACATTTTTGTTAAAGAGTTGTGTACATGTTTTCATCAGTCATTCCTCTGTATTAAACATTCACAGCTCCAGAGAAATTGCTTTACTGTTTACGTTATATTTACTGATTACATGTATATATGAATGGAATATATCATATATTATTTATTATTTTCATATTTACTAAGTATTTTCGTATTATAACTTTAGTATGAATATTCAACATATGTGAATACGTAAATACAATAATATATACATATAGCATTATCATTATTATTATTCAGATAGAAGATATTTTTATTATTATCAAATTAACTAATTATATATACACATACATACAGAAAATCATATAATAGTTCATTATATTCAATATTATATATTTATGCTATTATTATTATCCTATTATTACTTTAGTTCGAATATTCAACATATGAAAATACGTAAATAAAAAAAAAAAATATAAATAATATTATTATTATTCTCCGAGTGTGACGGAATATTTTACTAGCCTAATATTAATGTACTACGTATGTAACAATGTATGTATTCCACGTTTAGTGATGACTGTGATAGCTAGTTGGCTGATAGCGAATGTCTTTATCAGGATATTTGTATTGAATGAAAGTTGAGATAGTGAATTTCTAATGAAAAATGTAAGTTCACAACGTTATGTAGCCATATGGACTTATATGGCTCAATATGATACCTAGTATATTATGTATATAGGTGAGGTGGGTAATGAGTGATAGATGGGAATTGAGTAATAACTATGATACCAAGCTAGTTGACGGCGAATACATCTACCAGGACTATATATTTATTATTTTTCATATTTACTAAGTATAACAATTTTAAGTATAGTAATACACAATATAATATTATTATTATTATTAGCATATTAACTATGTTCACTGTGTGGAATGATAAAGAGTATGTTGATGGGAGATATACGTTACTATTTCTAATATGATATTAAAAAACGTATAACCGATAACCGATACCCTCAACTAATATAATATACGTTATAATTATAAAATCAAATAATATTTAAATAATATATCATTACATATATATATATTCATACTATTAGTATCCCCGTATTATTACTTTAGTATAAATATTTTTCATATGTAAATATGATAATATATTGAATTATATTATATTATATTCTAATTTTCAGGCGCAGGCATAGGTAAATAAAATAATATATAATTTTATTATAATTTTAGATAATAACTGCGTAGGAAAGTATTTCAAAGCGTATATAGTCTAGCGACACATGTTTAAATAATAGTTTATTAACTAATAGTATATTTTGTTAAGATTTTAAGCTATCAGATATAATTTAACCATATATTATAATAATCGATAAACTTAGAAAATATTTTCAATTATTTTGAATCGTATTTAAATATATAGTTAAAAAAAACTACTAAAGAGGTTTGTGCGCGTTGTGAATACTGATTACATGTATAGGATAATTATATTATGGGATAATTTAGAGTATAATTTTCGAAATGTGGAGATGTAGATTAAATGGATGGAATCTATCAAGGGGGGGGATATAATTTAACAATTGGGGACCCCGCCAAACATTTATTATGTAAAATAATAAACTTAGAAAATATTTTCAATAATTTTAAACTAAATTTAAATATATGATATAATATATCGTGATAATAGCTGACAAGGAGGTCTGTATGTGCTATGTTTACTGATTATATGAATAGGATAATGGTTTAGAATATTATTTATTATTATCATATTTATATTATTAAATATGTTGTTTGAGAAATTATTAACGAGGGGTTTAGAGTTGATGAGGTGTACACCATAGAGGTCCTAGCTGAGTGTGATAATGTAATATTATTTAATAAAATATATACAAAACATCAACATGAACTATAGTTGTCTAACTAAGCGACTATTGGTAGTTGTCGAGCAATAATAAAGAAAAATACATATATATATATATATATATATATATATATATATACGTTTCGTATATATTGGATTGAATTTAAATATATGATATAATAAATCGTGTTTAGTAATACTGATAATATTGTAAACAACACTCTAATATATTTATTTCAAAAATAAGCTTACGGCCGAGACTTAATAGCTTTGTTTACTGCATGCAGCTCATTAAAAAGCCACTAAAAGTTGAACACTTTCACATTTCCGCATCGCGAGCGGCGGCGATAATATATTATTGATAACAATGATAATATTTATGATAACTGATGCTATGTGATAACAGATAACATTTATGATAAATAACAATGATAATAATATTTATGATAACTGATGAGATGTTACGTATGCGAGCGGGAACCGATAATATTCCCGATAACTGATAATATGTGATAACAGGTTTTATCAATGAAGGGTGTGTTGAACACGTGAGTGATAAGCGTGGATGTGAGGGGGGAGCAAGGCCGGGCACGTGCGTGATAGTGATGGGCGGGAGGAGAAAGACCGGTACGTACGTTATAGAGATGGTTATGAGGGGGGAGGGGGCGAGGTTGGACACATATGTGATAGAGATGGATGGGAGGGGAGGGGGGTATGGCCGGGTACGTACGTGATAGAGATGGATGGGATGGGAGGAGGGGGTAAGGACGGGCACGTGTGTGATAGAGATAGATGGAGGTTAGGTTAGGTTAGGTAAGGCTGGGCACGTGTGGGATAGATTTTGATTGGAGGGGAGGAGGGGGTTAGGTCGTGCACGTGTGTGATGTGCGGGAGGGGTGCCTGGATTGCATGGATTTGCGGGGGACCCAGAACACTCCAAATTACCCTACTATAGTCGGTTTAATTTTGTCTTTTCCCAATGTGTCTACGGTTTAGTTATTATTTATATAGTGGTTGATGTTTAAACGTACATCGTCCCCCCTTACCCTCGAGGTCATTGCTGATTTATTAATAGTTATAAAAGTTATGTATCGCCAGGTACACTTAATAGCTTACACTTGCGCTAACAATTTTATATACTTTATCCTGTAGAGCAAAATCTTTAGTAGCTGAACAACTATTCTTACAGCAAGTCGTCGTGATTTTCAGTATTTAAAAACAGTTTGTCTAAAAGTATTTAGTTTTTCTAAAGTGTTTAAATATTATTTCGCATTTGTTTTAATCGCAAACATGGCTAAAATTTATAAGAAGAAGAATTTTACATATATCTCACCAACACCGCCTGCAGAACTAATTGATTGTAGTAATTTCATCTTCAACTTTACACGTCGTAAATTTTTGATTGTAGTACATGATCCTATAGATGAATTCAACACCATAGTACAAATAATCACATCTTCGCTGTATATAAATATGCCATCTCGTGTTTTTGATTCAATGACGAGGATATTTTCCCCTTGATACACCATACTAGACAGTTAAATAATTTCTGTATCTAAGAATAAATTTCACTTATATTTATGAGGTGAATGGGGTAAAAGATGGTATATCTCCCAGTGAAAATATACGTTTTAAATACTCAGTTAGCATATTTATACATCGCGAAGCTACGATTCTTTGTAAATTTTTGGTGCCTATATCAGTGAAAGAGATAAATCCGCCTCTGCACGTATGCAATTACAACATCAACCAAATTTAATGACTCAACTATTATTATTTACTACTTATATATATATAAAAAAGTTAAATAATATTGGAACCGAAAAAAAACGCCGAAAAATTCTTTACAAAAAATATTGGTACCGGTTCCGTTTTAGGTCCCTAAGAAATCATAAAAATGTTTCGGTGAGGTTCCGGTTTCAATATTTTCAAAAGGTTTCGGTTCAAATATCGATATTTTAATTTCGGTTCCAAGCCCTTATTATGGACGAAAAACGCGATACTATTCGCCACTACCGGTTGATCACACAAACAGCTCAATGTTAGTCTATATGTATATTGTTTTATTTTTGTATTTATTATCATGTGTAAAGTATAAAATATTATGTAGATTACGCAGCGTATTCTTCTAAACCGCTGTGTCGGCTCCGTAATTATTATTTTTAACTCAGACGCCGCAAAGTTAGTTGGTCGCCTTACCTTGTTACAACATTACCTGCGACTAACGAAAGGTTTTTATATTATATTCATTTGTTTTTGTACCGTCAACACGAAATCTAAGTGCGTAAATCGCTGTATATCATATCACTCTAATTCTCGCAGGCACAAATAGCCGTTTTATTATTTTTTATATCTTTTCGTGTACGTTAATCGCCACCAAATCAATTCATTTGTATTTGATTTTATTTTATTATATATACAAGTACACAAATCGACATATTTAATTATAATATTTATAATATATTATATGAAATAGTATGCGATAATCGCCTTATGTTTGAAAATTATATTATTGTTTTATATTGTGTATTTTTATATTATTATAGCTACAGGACCGGTTGGCCAGTCTACGCTACGCTCCACAAATTGTGAATTTTGGTTCTTTTAGGATTTTGTTATTTATATTGTCGAGCCAGAAGAGACGTCATACATATATTTTTAGGCCACCCATATTTTATATCTTATATATATATATATATTGTTGAGCCAGAAGCCCGTATTATTATTATATTTTCATGTAGCTCTAATAGCTACCGTATATTATTATTTTATATTGTTGAGCCACATAGTTTTGTTTCGCGGCACAAATAACTTGCTATATTATTTAGTGTTATATTGTTTTTTACCTTTTGGGTTGGGAGTGCGAAAGTCGTATATATTTGTGTTGTTGTGATTCACCTTGTTTATACTTAAGAATGAATATTTAATTGTGAATTATATAGCAACTATGACTAGTCGAAGTTTGTGTTACCGTTCTTGAGTTACCACCTTACACTAGTACTCACAGGTCTTGGTCGGCGAACTTGTCCAGTTTATGCTGAATAACAAAATACATACGCATACATATTACACATGTCGGTCGGTATGTAGCAGCCTACGAGTTTTTCTGTTGTTTTTTTTTTTTTTTTTTATTAGTGTTATTACAAATTTATTCTTTTTTAAACTAATGAAATAATTATAATAAGTAATATACTAATTTTTTACGTATTTTATTTAAATTCATAAATTATATAATATTAAATATTATTTATGTTAGTACATATTGTATATTTGTTATTTAATATTTTATTTTATTTTTGAATAATATAAATAAATAATTTTAAAAAGAAGCTGAACACTTGAAATATGATTAGTATACAGCAAAAGAGAATACATCAGTTTTTTTTTCATATATTTATAAATACAATGGAAGGCAATAAATTAGTTAACATTACAATAAAACTAAATAGTTGCTGATAGTAATTCTGATACAGTGTTTGACGTTTGCTGTCTTGCATTGATTTTTGTTATTTCATAATCTTATTTTTTGTATATTTATCTTCGCAAAATTTTTTTGCACCAAAAAATTCAGGATCTTGAACAATAAAATTGTAAACTATAAGTATCTTTTTTTTTATATAATTACGTTTTTGGGCTGAGTACAGATATTTTATTTTTCTAACCAATTTTGGGTAAAATTTTTATATACTAGTGACCTTACATTTCCAGTAAAAAAAAATTAAAAAAACATCATCGATATATAGTTTATTAATTAATCCTTGATACGTCAAAACCAATATAGTAGCCTTTAATTCTATTTTCCTCGGCATTACACATACCCGTTTATATATAATAGCCGTATCACTTGAATTCTATTAAAACATTTTTACGATCTGACTAGGCCGTCTAGGATCACAAAAAATTAATGTGTACAATTTGAAGACAATAATTAGTTATTAACTATGGATTTGCAAATGTCTCATTTAGAATATATAACTATGCAAAAATTTCTGTATAAACCAATTATCTATTAAAATGTATAAAATTATCGTTTTCTTTTACTTCAGTAAAACATTCTTAATTGCTTTTTGTCAAAACCGGTCGAGTATTTATTTAGTATATACTCCTCAACCATACACCTTGGTTTTTATATAAAATAGGCATTAATCAATTTTTCATTTATATAAAATAGTTATATTTGCCTTAATGACAAAATATAGAACAATACAGAAAACCATTAACTTCGATTTTTATCAATTCATAGAAAATTCATTTGCGTTTCACCCGATAACACACTATATTAGTTGAAAAATGAAATTACTAACTCTCCCCAAATATTAATGAACGTATTGATATACTCGACACTGTTGGGTAAAATAAAATTACCTATGAACCAACGTTTTGACAGTATAATTTTCTATTGTGAGAATAATACCTTAAACTGAAATCGGTCAAGTCGTTTAGAATGAATATACGCACAAACAAAATAATGAATATGTCAATAATATTTAATGTTAGAATTATTAGGTATTTATTATTTACGCCAAAAATTAAACAATTTCCCGTAGTACTAATAGTAAAATTAATAAATACTAAAGTTAAATCAAAAAAAAAAAATCATGAAATATATTTAGTAATATTGCATGACAGACCGTATTTGCTCAGAATTGTTTTTCGTGTATATCGATTCATCGGTAAACTTAAATTTAACATATACATTAACGTGGCTTATTCAATGACAATGTACACTCAATACTTTTGTAGAGCAGAACGGTAACTTTCCTAATCTAACGCACGATACTGTGAAATAAATGTATTTAAGCAAAACTTGTTTTCGGTTATACATTAATGTTAAATCAATGTTTCGCTTAATATAGAAGAATATGGTATCGTTATTTTATTATTTAACTACAAATAAATAAATATTATTATTCATTTTTTTGCATACGTACTATTTTCATCTTTTGTATTTTTTATTAACCATTTGGCGTATTTATTTGCAATTTCTAAAACAAATAATTGTTCAACAATGTAATTATTATTTTGCTACAACTAGAAAACATGATATGTTTTTTTTTACACATAATCTTCCCTATACTTGAAATAAATGGTCATTTTTAAGTTTTCTAAAATTCAAAATTATATTTGTTGAAAATAATTTATGCGGAATTCTCAAACCTCTTCTGAATCTAATACCACTCAAGATAAACTCAAATCACAAAATTTCCCACCACTTCCCAATACCTCCAACTTCAGCAATCCGTCGGGAAATCATGCAAACCACTGGTCCAAAAAAGCGGCACTAGCTGAAAATAACCTAACTGATCAACTCTCTTCCTTCATTATCGAATTAAAGACAATAATCAATCCCATGATTTCTCTCCTCACGATCGTCATCGAGAAATTCATCAAGGATGGCCGTCAACCAACTGACCAAACCTTTCACTATACTTTTATGGAATGCAAATGGTATACTTAACAATATAAATGAACTACAAATATCATTAATTGAAAACTAAGTCGATATAGCCATGATCTCCGAAACACACCTAACAACTAACTCGACCTTCAAAATATTCGGGTACAACATTCTCAGGGCCGACTACCCCGACGGTACCTCCCATGGTGGCGCAGCGCTAATTATCTCAAATATATTGGCGCACACTCCTTCTCAACACTCTACATCACTCGATATGCAAATAACAAATACTTCTTTGCTTATTGACTCAGTACCAATCTCCATTGGTTCTGCATACCTTCCTCCTGGCCGAAAATTCCCGGAAAATGAACTCTTCAACATCTATCCACGTTAAACCATACATTCTTAATTGGAGCCGAATTCAATGCCAAACATCATTGCTGGGGCTCCGCTACAATCAATACTCGAGGACGTTCTCTTCAGAATCTTATCAGAATCAAATAAGTCAAAATACATGCTCCTCACGCACCAACCTATTGGCCTTCTCACCTAAATCGCAACCCTGATTTTCTCGACTTCTTCATCTCTAACCTCCCATATCATCTTCAGACAAAACTAACCAACCTAAATGAACAAGCGTCTGACCATACTCCAGTCCTATTACAAATAAATGCCTCAATTTCATCGCATAACAATAATAATTCTTCTCAAATTATCTGGCCAATGTTTCGCAGCATCATGACTCGTAACTCACATCTCAACATCAAGCTAAAATCTCACACAGACATCGACGACGCCATAAGAAATTTCACAGAAACTATACTCAACACAAAAAATAATGCCTCCCTACCAGTGCAAAAATTAAAATCAGATTATCTTATCACACCTGAAGTCAGACAACTCATAACGGAAAAAGACAGAGCCCCTAACCGCTGGCAAAACTCTCACTACCCTGCAGACAGGCGAAAATACAACTCTCTTTCTAATAAACTTAAAACTATCCTTAAGACTCACAAAAATGAATTATATAAATCTCACCTTGCTTCTCTATCCCCGAACAAGGGCACTCTCTGGAAAAAAAACCAAGTCCTTACTTCAACACAAGGAAACGCTCCCACCGCTACTCCGAGAAGACAATTCGCTAGCAGTTGATGATCAAGACAAAGCTGAATTATTAGCCTCTCACCTCGCTGATTCTTTTAAGCCACACTCTTCACTTCCCAGTCCAAATCACATAGACTTAGTCAATACAGCTCTACTCTCTCCGCTACCAATGGCCCTACCAATTAAACACATAACTCCTGCTGAAGTCTCCAACATTATCAAAAATCTAAAAAATAACAAGTCACCCGGACATGATAAAATCTCTAACAAAATTATCAAAAACCTTCTACCTAAATCAATTATATGGCTGACTTACATTTACAATTCCCTACTTCGCCTCTCATATTTCCTCCCTCCCCACGTGGAAGTATTCCATTATCATAACAATATTGAAACCAGGAAAACCTTCTAACTGTCCTACTTCGTACAGACCTATTAGTCTTCTGCCTACACTTGATAAAATATTTGAAAAAATAATTCTAAAAAGGCTAATGCCAATAGCCCAAAATGAACATATCCTGCCTGACATCCAGTTCGGATTTCGTTCCAGTCACTCAACTACCCATCAACTTCACCGCGTAACAAATTTCATCTCCTCGGCGCTCGAAACCAAAAAATACAGTTCAGGAGTCTTTCTAGACGTTGCGAAGGCTTTTGACACAGTTTGGCACCAAGGATTACTGTTCAAACTCAAAAAAATATTCCCAGCCCCTTATTATCTACTCCTAAAATCTTATCTTGAAAACAGATCGTTCAAAGTCAGAATCAACGCCAAACTTTCATCCCAACATAGCGTTTTAGCAGGCATTCCTCAAGGCAGTGATATTGCTCCATTTCTTTATATTTTCTACACTGCGGATATTCCAGTTAATCAGTTCACTCTCATTGGAACTTACGCAGACGATACAGCCATACTTGCCTCAAATGCTGACCTGCCATTGCCAGCCAACAAATCCAAACCCACCTAAACACCCTTATGTTTTGGTTCAACAAATGGGGGATCAAAATCAACGAAACCAAATCAACGCATATTACCTTTTCTCTAAGACCACAAGACTGCCCGCCGATCAACTTGAACAACTTTACTATTCCCCACTACACCCATTTTAAATATCTCGGTTTTACACTTGACAGAAGACTTACTTGGGATCCTCATCTCAGGGACAAACGTAAAAAGTTAAACAGCAGACTTCACCTACTCAGGCCCCTACTAAGATACAACATCAACATCCAAAACAAAATTCTTATATACAAATGTCTCCTCCGTCCCATATGGACTTATGGCATCATACTCTGGGGCCCAGCCAAAAGATCCAATACTCAAACGATTCAAGCCTTTCAATCAATCTGTCTCCGTATCATTGTTAAAGCTCCCTGGTACGTTACGAACAAATTACTTCACGATGACCTTCAAATCAAAACCATCCATGACACAGCCACCAATTTTTACAAAAGGTTTCATGTGAAACTCCACATGAATCACAACCACCTCATTTCACAATTGGCCTCAAAAACGCTTCCTGGCAACCCCACAAGACGTCTAATCCGCAACTGGTGCAGAGATCTTCTCAATCTATAAAAATACATTTTTATTACTCATAAAAATTTAATTACATTGTATTAAGGTGGCTCGACTGCGAGCCCTCCTTTTCACGTTACTCAAAGCCATTGTTATATATTATTTAATTTACCATATCATATTTACATATTGTATATAATGTACATATTGTAAATTTTCAATAAACGCCATTTAAAAAAAAAAAAGAAATTATTCAAATGATTTAAGAATAAAATATTACCATGCCATCTAGGAAAGACATCTAATAGAAAATAACATTTTTATGTAGTTCACATGGAAATATAGATTAGGCAATATTGGGTTATTTTTAATCTTGCATTTGTCATCAGTTTAATAAAAAATGGTGTAAACTATATTATTATAACATAATTTAAGGGATAAATTTTAGAACATTGTCTCGTTTAACTTTCTTATCTACAAAAAGTGCAAGTTTCAAGTACTCGCATATGAAGTGAAACTTCTTTCAGAGTCCTTCAACTGATAGAATATTAAGTTTGTATTGGTATAAAATAAAAATATATAATTTACAGTTGAATTTTTTTAAAGTGTGAATTGTTGTGAAATGTTGTGTTCATATAAATGTATACATAAATATGAATGTTTAAAATGTTATACGAATAAATTATTAAGTTATGGGATAAATAATTTTATTTAATAACTATGTATGTTAGCTAATAAGTGTGTTTTCAAAAGTACAGTAGCTTGTTGTAAAATTGTATGTACAAAAAAATAATCTGGTTCTCCCAACCGGAAGTGAACTCGCAACATCGTGCATTTCCCAGATAATGGGGCAAAAAAGATTTATAAAATTAAAAATCCCCATAAATTGGAGTGTAATCAAAATAAAAATATAATAATAATAATATATTTGAACAAATTTCTCTCCATGAATTGGCAGAATAATATACACGATATCTTTTTTTAGAAAAAGTTTGTAAATAAATTTATATTTTTTAGTTCAATATCAAATGCATATAGTATAATAGTATAGTGCGAGTAGGAGGAGTTAAATTAGAATATTTTAATTTAATTTAAATGATTAATGCCTAATATCATGATAAAAACCTGATAATTATTATTTCTAGGTAATGTCTTCCTAAATTTTTTATTGTCAATATAATATCTATTTAAATGTGTGCCCCATAGTCACTAATTATTAATTTTCCAGGACCATCATGAAACCTTAGTCATAATATTGTAAAATGAAATTGTAGACTATAATATTATGATATGTATATATAATTATAAAATGAAAAAAAACATTGTTTTAAACACAACATTTTTTTACTTTTACCTTTTACTAACTTCAATATTGCTAAAAAAAAAAAAATAAAAATTTTTAATTTTAATTTTTTATTGTAAAAATTTTCCACAAAATAGGTTGAAATTGAGATGGTTGAAAATAAAAATAATAAAAATAAAAATAATAAAACTGTCTATGGTGCTTTTAAGCTAATTGGCAAACGAGATTTACAAATTTAACATTCTCTTAACACAGGCGTAATTGAAATAAAAATATGTTTATTATATTGAATATTTAAATGTCAACGAATATTTTTCTCAAATTAGTAGAAAAATATACATGCTACCTAGTAGAATAAAAAAGAATAATAGTTTAAATTTCTATTTGGTGGTGAGCATTATTAGTTTAAAACAAATTTTATTATATTTTTTTTTTTTTTTTTTTTATTGATCAAAAGACATCGGCGACAACGGCCATTAGTCATAAACGTTACATTATAGATTACATTTTTTTTTTTTGGGTATTTTACATATAATGATTTTAAATTAAATCGTACAATTCATATTTTCTTAAAAAAGACAAGATTTGTAGTGTGGAGTCTGCGTTAGGACCGAGGGCTGCGTCTAAGGTGGTTGGGATGTTCAGCTGATCAAGTGCCTCTGTGTATTGTCGGCATTCTGTGAGGATATGATGAATTGATATTTCAGTACCACATGTTGTGCAGATAGGTTTTTCGTCTTTTGACATGAGGTAACCGTGGGTTAGTCGAGTATGCCCGATGCGTAGTCTGTTAATGATTACTCTTTCTCTTCGTTTTGTGAGGAAATTAGGCCATCTGAATATGGTGTTTTTGATTTTTCTCAATTTAGTGTTTTGTCCGAGCCAGTGTGTTTGCCATTTAATTTTTGTCAGTTCTTTAATCTGGTTTTTAATGTCTGTGAATGTGGTAATATTTAATATGGGTATATCAGTGTGCTCTGCTGCTTTCTTGGCTTCTTGATCTGCCTTTTCATTGCCCTCTATGTTGCAGTGACCCGGGATCCATACTAGTGAAATTTTGATTCCTCTCTGATATGCTAGGCTAGTTTTTTGAAGTATAAGTTTTGCTATATCTGAAGTGTTGAAGGGGTTTTTGAGGTTCGTGAGTGAGGAAAGTGAGTCTGACAGGATAAGATTGCTTTTGTGGGGGTTTCCATGATCATGATTAAGTAATATGTGGTCTACTGTTTTGAGAATTGCTATGGCTTCTGCCGTGTATATAGAGCAGCTTTCGGGGAGTTTGAATCTGATGGAGAGGTCAAGGTTGGTAATTGCAATTCCCACGCCTTGTTTGGATTTAGAGGCGTCAGTGTAATAATAATTTGCATTTTTGTGGTCTTTGAGAATTTCGTTTAAGTGATTTTTGTAAATTATAGGGGGAGTGAGCTCTTTTTTGAATTTAGTTAAATCCAGTTTTATATCAATATTGAAGGCCCATGGGGGAATTTGGGGGGTTGAACTTTCGTTATCGCATTGAATTCTATACCACGGTCTTTAGCGTACTCGGTAATTTCTGTAATGCATTTGTTTGCTGGATTGCCAGAGTTTCTTGTGATGCTGGCAGCATAGAGCAGTGATTTTTCTAAGTGTCTAAGCTCAGTAGGGGGTTCAAG
>JACXSJ010004390.1:0-13654 GCA_014851325.1 Pentalonia nigronervosa
GATCGCATTAAAGGTCTAAAATCTGGTATGTTGGACTGATCTAGTGTATTAATTGAATTATTTGGCTTATCAATTACAACCTGTGAAGATTGGTTTGAAGATGTTGTAGCATAAGCATCAATCACTTTTACAAGACTTATTTTCACTACTTTATACAAAATAACTATTAATGATGTTTGAAGTAACAATGCACCAAATCCCTTAAACAAACCTAATCGCCCTTCTTGTGCAACAGTTGTTGCAAAACAGTCTAATGGTCCTTCATAACCAGTTAAAATTGGCATTACAGAAATTCCAGTATCTAAATTATCAATAATAGTTCTTGTGCCTTGTAAATAAAGACGGTGCATAACTAACTCCAGAGGAAAAAGCACGGCATCACTGAATGCAGAAGCTGTTAAATCAGAAACTGCTTCCTGTCGTTCATCAATAGAAGGAGAATCAAAATCTTTTGAAATAACTCCAGTCTTACAGATACGTAGCTCATACATTATTAAAATGTGTTTTACACTTTTACTAACTAATATATTAGTTATGTATCTTAAAACTCCATATGTTACAGTAGGCACAACTATAATCCAAACTGGCAACATCCGACCTAAAGCAATACAGATCAAACATTAATAACTTATCTAATTATATTTAATTGATAAATAGTAAAAGAACAAAATATATAATTATGCATAATTTTGATTTAAATACCATATTTAAAATTATTAATGTATTATAGAATGAAGTTAATAGTAAATTATCTTAGATTAATATTCAATTATTCAACTGTATTTTTAAATATATATTATACCTACATAGTATCCTAGTGTTAAGAATAGATAGAAGAGAAGTTTGATAAAAATAAAAACATATGGTACTAATTTTGTAACAGAGATTATTAATAAGTTGAGTGAAAATAAAAAATAAAAATTGTACGAAATGTAATCAGAAAGTTTAATTATGGAATCTGATTGAAGCAATAAAATGTATTGGTTTTATAACAGTTTTTCAGGTAGCAAAAAAAGTCTAAACTTTTAATTTAACACTTCTATAAATCAAATATTTTATATAAGTGATATTTTCAAGACTGAATATTTTAATATTTTTTTATGCTGTATTTTAATAACTATATAAAAGTATTCACAATATTATTTAATATTCTTTTTGTATTATGTAATCAAACTCTTAATATTTTGTAAGATATTGATATGTTACTTGCATTTGAAATTTATGGATTAATTTAAATAGCATACCTTTTTGTGGACAATTCCATTGAAGAAGTCTGATGAAACCTTCTTTAAAGACATCATAAAATGCAGTTTTTTCACTAGCAATATTACTTTGAACTGTTTCCACTAGACATGCTGAATAAAAAGGAGTGATAATACTCAAACTTGCACTGCAAAAAACATATTTCATAATTTATTACATATTTAAAATAACTTGAATATCTAAGCATTCTACTTTAAAAGTAAATGTTTTAGTATGCATTAAAAATAATTAAATATAACCTTTTCCTTAAAAACGCAATAAAGTATAAATATATATATTTAACATATATTTAAAAATATATGTTGCTTAGTTATACCTCAATTACTTTTTTTACCAAACTAAAGATATTTTATAAATTATTTGAATTGATAAATTCCTAATTCATTGGAATTTAAAAAATGTATGATGTTAACAGTAAAATTAAGTATTTTACATAATTTTATGAACAAGTTTATAAAATTAAAAACTATCCTTTGAGTTAAATTAAACTAAAAACAAAATTCTTTATAGGAATACATGTAATACACGTCGTATTTATGTAGAATATACATAATTTGTTGCATGATAGTATCCATTTTTTCTATACTTCTTTCACGTTAAGAAGAAATCTCGGAGGCTAATTTGTGTGCAGAGGTGTGGCTAACTACATAATAGGTGTGTAGATGGTTAGCTCGGATGGGTTGACAAACACATGCTGCCTCACCACTGCCCATCAATAATAAGTCATCGGAGAGGTTTTTTCTTAACTTGAATGGAGTTAGACATAAAGTTTTTATAGACAAATCCCATTAAGACTCTACAATCATATAAAATCTGAAAATGTTTGGAACAAACCAATCAAAAAATTTACGGATAAATGTAAGAATATAAAATATAAATTTTACATATAATACGTTTTGTTAAACCAATTAACCAAATACAATGATTAATTGTAAAGGTGCTGTAAATATATTATTGATACATTACTATTTTAAAATAAAAAAATTGATAGAATGGATAATATTTATTTGCTTGTATGTTTTTTTGAAATAGTTCTGCTAATTTGTTGCTTATATATGATTTTAATATCTTATAAAAAAAGTATAACTATTAATTTTTAGTGCATTAGTATCTGTTTTTCTGTAATATGTTCATTATTACCATTTTAATAAAATATGTTTTCCAAAACTTTTTGAATTATTTATTGAATTGATATCTCTGAAAAATATGTATAATCAAACATAAGTATAAAGATTATAAATTTATGGGTACCAATAATAAAATAATTTACTTTGGTAAATTAAAGAGTTCTGACAATAATACTTCAATTGCCATTGTTATCCCTTTGATAAGTAAAACTGTTCCAAATCCTTTCCACAAAACACCAATTCCTTGACTCTTAACAAGTCTATATACTACTGGAATTAAAGTAAATGGCACAATATGATAACGAGTTGATGCATAATGTAACTGAAACAAATAATAGTTTTACAATTAACTACCTATTAATTATTTAACATACATACATAGTTACTTAATACATACAAATACACAAACCTTATAAAATCATTAAATAAGATTACAATATTATGTTACGGGTTAAATAGAGTATACATGGATAGATTAAGGCTTTGGTGATTATTTACCTGTATTAACATAATTAAAAATAGATTTTTTGTTGTAACAACCACTTGGTATTAAAAATCCATAACATTTTTTGTGTTTAGTTAGGTCAACATATCAAAGTACTCTTTAAAAATTTACAATTTTAAGGGATTGTTAAGGTTAAAAATATAGACTAAAATCATATTTAACTAATTAGGTACATAAATACATAAAAAAAAAATGTTTACAACTTAAATATGTTTTATGTATTCTGAATTCATAATTTATCTGTAAGAATCAGTCAGGATAACAAATTATTAAAAAATACATTCATCTTAATAACTTTGAGTTTGCATATAAAATACAATCTGCACTCTTTACTTTATTAATTTACTAATCACATTATTTTTTATAATTAA
Source organism: Pentalonia nigronervosa (assembly GCA_014851325.1). NCBI lineage: Eukaryota > Metazoa > Arthropoda > Insecta > Hemiptera > Aphididae > Pentalonia > Pentalonia nigronervosa. The sequence continues at coordinate 3,267 of JACXSJ010004390.1, forward strand.
TGTCTACAAGTAAACTATGTTTTTTTTTCATTTGAAAAAAGTCATTCATTGTAATACATTTGATTACAATGAATGACTTTTGTTTCATCAACATTTACTACCTTTTAAATTTTAAGATTTCTATACAATTAGATAAGTATCAGTAATTCTTAATATCAAATTTTAAATGCTAAACTTGAAATAAATAAAATAAAAAAATAAATAAAAGCAAAAAAAAACTATACACATACATAATACTGAGGGGTCATTACCTACAAATGTCTAGTACCTTAATTTTTAAGATATAAATATTATTATACCTATACCTAATGTGTGATAATTTTATCACATGACGCATTGAATAATAAAGTATTTTTTATTTTAAAGTATTTAAAGTTTACATGAGGCAGGGTAGTAAATTAAACATTTTAAAAAATACTAGGTAAATTGACATTTTTTGTCTGTTGGGTATTTGAATGTGGTTTTTGTCATCCCCGTGTAAAACTTTAATTGGATTACACTGAATTAAATGTAATATTGTGTTTGAAGAGTATGTCAGCACAATATTTGTTTTCTTTTTCAGATCTACACGCAGCATAAATCAAACACACGCACATAAAATTGCATTTTATGTAATCTGACAGTAATAAAAGTGGATAATATTTTTGAAGGTTTGACACATCAGTTTTAAATTTTATTATTTAACTTAAAAAATAAAAAATAAATGTTTTAAATTTAAATGGATATTAAATTGTTTTGAGACAATATTCAGACAAATCAATATGTCATACCTACAAAAGTATTATTATCTATAATTTTTGTAATAGCTGATTTTACTCTAAGATAACATCTTAGATAACACGAAAATAAAAAAAAATATTTTGCGTGAATACATTTTGTCTATGTTGAGAAAACAGACAGTGTGCTGACATCCTCTTAAGTTTAAAATCAATATAAAATGAAATGTACCTGACATTGTCTTCGTAATACAATAAATGGATAGCTCACAACATGCTGCAATATTAGACACGTTGGTTTTAGACATTTGTTTACAGTATCGTTCACTAGGATATCTAAGTAAAAACAGAAAATGGAATATTGTTTACATTTTAATGTATCTACAATGGTACTTATTAATTACATTTGATTACTTAAGTAAAATATATATTATGGCATAAATTTTAAATAACCTTTGTTCTTAGACATTTCCATAAGTGTTTCACGGTGTTGTCGTCTGATGATTTCGGTGTCCTGAAAATTCTGTTGTAATTGCGATGGGTGTTCTGATATACTCCTCGAGGGTCGGTGTCTTTGGAAGTCCATATTAAACGATTCTAAGCCGGCCATTAATAACAATAATTTCCAAAATACTCAATTTATTAGTCTATATGTACATTCAATTAGTAATAAAAATCAATATTTCAATGTTCAAACAAATGCATAATAGGTAATAATGAACCAATAATTATTCCAATTTCTGAATTACAATTATTAAATTTTACTTTTTTAAGGCAGATGATAAAAACTAAAAAATGTTAACATTAACAATACAATAGATACTACACATAGATAATATATATTGATAATTATCATAGGGCGTATTGTTATCAGTGTCGGGTTGAAGAATATGCCACTCAGGGGCAGATTTTAAAGTGTCGCCCTTTACAATCATTGTACATAATGGTTTTATGTATCATAAAAAAATACATTCATCACTCAGAATCTAATACATAATATTGATAATATTTTAATATAATATAAAACTATTGAAAATAAATGATGGGCAAGTGGGTAGATACCTCCACCGCTATGCTACACACTAGGTGCCATGTGGGTTACTGTAATGGATTTATTAAATTTGAATTCATTGATATAAAATCATTACGTTGTATACAAAAATCTGAGCGAAAACGTTCTGTCTTAACATAACTAAGTTTATTTTATGATATTATTGCTATCAAGTACTTAATTTATTTTACTATTAATAAAATAATAGGTTGAATTAATTTTTGCCAAAAACATCAATATATTGTTGAATTAAATACATAAAGTTCTACATTATTTACACTTGTAAAAATATACACATGTATAAGTGTTATTTTGAATATAGTTGTTACATTACTTATATGTTTGTTACAGTGGGCGGTTCATCCCAAAGTGGGTCCGTATGCCATAGTAAAAAAAGGGACCCCTTCACCTTTTAATTCTAAATAATATAAATTTAGGTACATAAATTCAAATTTAAAATAAAATACTATTCATTTTTATTGAAATTTAAATTGCATACAAAATAAAATGGAATTACATAAAAATAATCAAAATTTTGTTTGCATTCCTTTTTGTAAAAGTGTAAAATTATTATTATTATTTTTAAATTTAACTAACGTGCTCAATTGTTCTCAATAGATAGAATTCCAAGTCACTCAATATTTCTTCACACATTGTGCTCCGTAAAATTTTTTTTATTAATTTTAATTTTGAAAATAAATGTTTTGCTGTAGCAACTGTAAAAAGGTGTGTCAAAAATAGCATACATGCTGTACATATTTCAGAATATATTGTTGTTAATGTGGAGTTTTCTATAACAAGTATCTAATAAAGTCATTGCTTTTACCGATATTCGTTTTGTAATTTCTTCTCTAAAACAAGATCCGAACGATAAAATTTGATCAGCAAGAGCATTAAATGAATCAGAATCATAATACTTTTTCACGTGAAGTCAATTTTTTGACAAAATCAATTTTGTTTTTTGGTTATAAACACAAAAAATAATTGTCGTAGATATATAACATTTTCATCAAATGTTTATATTACAATTTTCTATACACTATAAAATGTTCAATATATTTTGACTCTTTTTGAGCTATTAATAAGCATATCTTTTTTTTTTTTTATTGTTAATAAAAATTTTTCGTTTAGTCAAAAAACTTGAAAAATTAATACAAGGTTCCTTAAAACTTGTTGTTGTGAAAATTAAAAAAAAAAAATTGAGCGTAAGTCTACAACAGTTTTAAATAAGCATGTATAGAATTAGAATTTCGACAAAACACAACAAAATCATGTACATTTACAATTTTTTTTTTTTTTTTTGATTTAAAAATGCATTAAACATTTTCTGTTTAAACCTAAGGTTTGAAAATTGTACAAAAAATTCTCTATAAGTTTTTCAAACCTTTCAAAAAAAAAAAATTACCGAAAAGACAAATTAATTTTTTATGAGCGTTTAAAATTAGAAATCGGATATTAACCTAACCTGTAAACTATCGATTTCTTAGGGAATGATTTTCTTATTTTGTTATAATTTAAAAAGAAATGATCGTAAACACTTGAAATTTTTATCGAATGTTGAAATAATCATTCTCTATACGTCATAAAAATATTTTGACACTTTTTGAGCTAATTTCAATATTTGCAAAATCTTTTATAGTTAAAAATGTATATAATGTTCAATTTTTATAGCTAAGGATTCAAAATATAATACAACTAATACAAGGTTTCTCGTAAGTATTTATTAGTGTTATTAAAAAGTCAAAAAAATATTTTTATTTATTTATGTTAAGTATGGGAAAAGACATGCCAATAAATCAATATGAAGTTATTAATACATTTACTCAAACACAAACTACTTGTTAAAAAAAAAAAATGAATGTTAAAATAGTAAACCTATTTATATAGATAATATACTCACATACTTTTTTAGTATTTACTTAGATAATTTTAAAATAATTTATATTTTATTAACTTAACCCCATTAATTTCTTTAGTTGTATGAATATCAGTAATTTAGAGAATAAGTTTGGTGTGGCTAAATACTTCTAAATAAATTCAATGTAGGATTTGGTCTTCTATTGCAAATGTGAGTGTCCATGAACTTTTTAGGGGGCTTGGCTCCCTAAGCCTTCTCATCTCAAGACTTTTGTTTTAAAGGTGATGGGTGTTTTAAATTTTGTTAGCCTCATAAGTAAAAAAGGTCGGCAAGTAGGTACCGCTTTGTTTTACAGTAGCTATCGAGTAGATTACTTTTATAGATGTGTTAAATTTGTATTCAATAATATGAAATATTGTATACGAATAACGGTTCTAAGTGAAGTGAAGACAGTCTGTTAGCCTACATAACTAAGTGTATCTATTTTAAGATATTATTGCTATTAAAATAATTTATTTTATTACTAGGTATTAAAATAATATAGTAAGTAAATTCATTTTTGCAAAAAAAAAAAAAAAAAATAATAAGAAAAATTAAAAGTGTATAAAATATATAATATACTTCAAAAATTTCAAGAATCTTAAAAAATATTTTTTTATTACAACGAAATAAATAACATCATTATTTTTCATTTAAATATCTAATTTCGTTCAAGTATGAATTTAAAATGTCTATAAAAAATTATATATTGAATACATTTTTTTTCATTTTTTGGTTACACTATTAAATACTTATCAAAAACCTTGTCTTAAATTTTCAATCCTTAGTTATAAAAACTGAATATTTTATAATTTTTTAACTTTAAAACAATTTGCAAATATTCGATGATGAATTTCAGTCAAAATTTGAAGTTTAACACGTTCACTGCGGATGCGCCAATTGGCGTCATTTAGTATTGTTCACATATGCAGATGACGCCATTTGGCGTCATTCGCGACTTTGTTTTCAATGCACTATAACTCGGTCAGCGTTATAATTAAATAAATAGTATTTTGTCAGCGTTATCTTTAAATATTACTTAATACGTACGTGCTAATCGCATGTCAATATTTCTATTTTTAGTCAGTAAATTATTCAATCTATTTTGGGAAACTTTAATATTGTTATTTCATTAAAATGCATTATTTTAATAGTCATTTTGCCATCGTCGATTGTTGATGATACACGCTTGGACGTACGTATATATATTTATTAGTTTTATACATTTTAGTGTGGTAAATATTACTAAATAAATATTTTTTCTCCATAACGTTTTGTTTTTAATTTTGTATCATTCTGGATCAACTACGCACGTTCGTATTCATGTTTTATTACACTTAATAATTTGCGTGTACGATAATAGTGTGATAAACTAGGAATTTTATTTTTCTACATCGATTGTGCTGTCCAATTTTGTTTACTTTCGTTGTGTTTCTATAAATATGGATAATGCATTGAATGAGCCCGGTTCATCCCGACCCAAACGTTTATGTAGAAATAGTAATTATCAACAACAAATTGAGCATATACTTTTTAATTCTGATAGTGATGAAAATAATGATTTAACTGATTCTGGTAGTGAGTATGAGTGTGCAAATATCGAAGATGATTTATCAGATGATTTTGGGAGTGAACATGAAATAAATACTATACAAAGAGATAATTCTCAATCATCAACTAATATTGATAATGGTGAGACAGGCTTTCATTGGCAAGAAGAAGAAATTAAGATGTCTAATTTTCCTTTTACAAAACAAAATGAATTATTAGTTTCAATGGAAGACAAACAAAATTTTATAGATTATTTTTTTTTGCTTTTTGATGATAATTTTATAAATTTATTGGTTCATGAAACCAATAATTATACTGAAACCGAGTTTTTACGTGTTGGTGGTACCCCTCGTTCTCGTATATCCGCATGGAAACCTACAGATAACGAAGAAATGTTGACATTTATTGCATTGATTATTCACACTGGTACCATACAAATTAACAGACTAAATGACTATTGGAAAACACACCACCTTTTCAACTTTTCCTGTTTCTCGAACAATATGAGTCGTGATAGATTTTTGAATTTAATGAGATGTTTTCATTTTGCTCCAAATGTTGAAACTAACCTACCTGATGATCGCTTATACAAAATAAGACCATTAATTACATATTTTAATAACAAAATTAATACCATATATTATCCTAAAAAAGAGTTCTCGCTTGATGAGTCCATGGTATTATGGAGAGGCCGTCTACAATTTCGTCAATACATCCAAAACAAGTGTCATAAATATGGTATTAAATTATATATGCTTACAGAACCTCGAGGTTTGATTATAAAATTTTCGGTTTATGTAGGAGTATTTGATGATTTAGGAGGAAAAGGCCACGCAGCTAATGTGGTCTTACATTTAATGCCAGAAAAGTTAAATAACGGTCATGCCCTATATATGGATAATTTTTACAATAGTTACGATTTAGCCTCCAAATTAATTGAGAAAAATACGTTTTGTACCGGTACTTTAAGATTAAATAGAAAAAATACACCTAAAGATGTTATTATGTCAAAATTAAAAAAAGGCGAAACAGTTGCAAGATACTCTCAAGGTGTTATGATAGAAAAATGGAAAGATAAAAGAGATATTTCCACAGGATTTAAAAACAATATGATTCTTTCTAAAAACCGAAATGGTAAAGAACAATTGAAACCTGAACCTATTTCAAACTATAATCGTTTTATGAGTGGAATAGATAGGCAAGATCAAATGAATAGCTATTACCCATTTACTAGAAAGACAGTTCGTTGGTATAAGAAAATTGGTATTCATATAATTCAAATGTTATTGATGAATTCATTTTATTTATATAATCAATGTCACGTTGGACCTAAATTATCTTTATATGATTATCGTCTATCTGTATTTGATAAACTTTTGCCCAAACATCCAAAACCAAGAAATGTATCATCAAACGCTTTTCATATCCCAAAAACCCACGGTGATGGAAAAAATGGAAGAACTATTCGCAAAAGATGTCAATTATGTCAATTATTATTCGAAGAAATTGAGAAAAAATATATCATACATCTGTCCAGAATGTCCGAATCAGCCCAGTCTTTGTCATGAACCCTGTTTTAAAAATTTCCATAAAATAAAACTATGATTTCAATTTATATAAATAATAATTTCAAGTAAACATTAAAGAACAAGTTTAATTCAATTTTTTTTTTTTTTTTTTATAAAAATACATAAGAAATGTATTGTATTAAAACATGTATTGATATTTTATTTTCGTTGTAAAATTATAAAAATATAATCTAATAAGTTAATTAAAAAGCAATAATTTGATAAAATTTATTTGTGTGACTGTGTGTGAATAATATTTTAATATGATATGAATTGTTTTAGTCATGACGCCATTTGGTGTCAAACAGCATCTGACCAAAAAATGTGCATAAGGTGCGGATGACGCCAATTGGCGTCAACAAAACAAAACTCCCGATTTTCTTCCGCACATACGAACCCACATATGCGGATATGATCCGCAGTGAACGTGTTAAATGCTTATAAAAAAAATTATGCTAATGTATTTTTATTATTTTTTATGTGCTATTTTAATAACTTATAAGGAATCTTGTATTCAATATTCAAGAAATCTGACCCAATAAAAATTTTTTTTATGTATATTATAAAAAAAAAATTTGAAGAAGCGAAAATTTTATAGGCCTAAAATTAGCTCAAAAATTGTCAAAATATTTTTAAATTTTATTGGTGTATAGAAAATGGTAATCTAAACATTTGGTGAAATATTCAAATGTCTATGGTAATTCCTTTTTGAATTACACCAAAATAAGAAAATTGTTTCTGGAGAAAACGGGTGAATATCCAATGTCTAATTTAAAACGCTCATAAAAAATTAGTTTGATTTTTTGGTAAATTTTTTCTTTTTTAGAAAGGTGGAATAACTTATAGAGAATCTTGTGTTGAATTTTAAAATCTTAGATTTATATAGAAACATTTTTATGAATTTTCTAATTAAGAAAACTGCATATTTTTTTGATTTTTACGTATTTTGTCAACATTTTAACTTTAGACGCTTATAAAAAACTATTGGAGACTTACGCTTAATTTTTTTTTAATTTTTCTCACAAGTTATGAAGAACCTGGCATTAAATTTTCAAGTTTTTTAAACAATTGAAAAAATGTTATTAATAATAATAATTATTATTATTATAATATTAAAAATTAAAATTAAAAAAAAAAATTAAAATAATAATAAAAATAAGCCAAAAATTGATTAGTCTATAAATAGCTCAAAAAAAGTCAAAATATATTGAAAATTTTATTGCGTATGGAAATTGCTTATATAAACATTTTTTGAACATTTTATATATCTACTGTGATACTTTTGATGTTACACCAAAAAAAACAAAATTGATTTTGTCAAAAATTGGCTTCATGTAAAAATTTCCATTTTCCCCTATTTTTTTGTTGTTTTTCCCAACGTGTTTGAAAACTATGTGGAATTTTTTTACTTTTGATCCCCCCTCCCCTCCCTAAAGTACCAATTATATTCAATTTCCTACCGGAAATGATGCTGATGAAGAAAATCGGAACACTTTTACTATTCTTAAACGTGATAACATACACAAAAAAAGAAAAAAATCACACACATCATTGTAAAATCAATACATTCCTTGCTCTGTTCAGAATCTAAAAAGTTCACCACACCACTGGTCATAATTATTGGAAAAATAATAAATAATGAGTATTTATGTTTAAAAAAGTTCGTTTCTCGTTTAACTGTTTTTTCGGTTATCTATCAAAAGTTTTGACTCAAAACTGATGGAAAACTGACGTTCTACTGTAATTATACATATTACATTTTAATACTTATTGATCACGATTAATAATATATTTAATCACGCTGTTGGTTATTATTGAATTCATTTTGATTCTGAGAGATTGTATTGGTTTTATAAATTACAGTGATATGTGTTTTTTTTTGTCTGTCACAACACTCAGAACCTATTGAGTTCAATAGAAAGAAACTTTAAGCGTGGTTTCTGGTAGTAAATCGTATCTATTAGTACCTACTTTGAAAAGGTCAAAACTCAAAAATAAACAATTTCAAGTACTTTTCAAAATAATTGAGAAAATATTGTGAATTTTTAAGCAAAAACCAGTTTTTGACAAAATCAATTTTTGTTGTAAATCAAAAATAAATACCAAAGTGTGACTTGAATTTTTCATAAAATATTTATATCAGTATTTTTTAGACATGATATAAATTTCAAAATATTTTGGATCTTTTTGTGCTATTTATAAGCATTTGAAATTTTCAAAGGTATTTACTTCTTTTTTATGTATTACCTCAATACTGTGTTAATTAATATTTTAACGCTCGTCGAAAAAGCCTAAAAATTGAATACAAAATCCCACCAAAACAGTGACGGCACCAGACTTTTTTATGGGGGGGGGGGAATAATTTATATCAATGATTATTTATGTTTATGTTTTATGCTTGTTGTATACTTTTATGAGAAAATACGAGTATGTTTATCAAAATTAAAGAAATGAATTACGTTGATAACGATAACCATTTTAGCCTCCCCCTCCCACTTTCCCAATGATCATTAAAAAAAATTATTGCCCCCCTGTCATGTTGCATAATATATATTAGCATATTATAATAAATTTTGTATGAATAATTTGAGTATATTTCTATTTATATAGGTACTTAATACTTCAATACTTATTTCCGTTTAAATGTTTTTAGGAAATTAACAACATCATAACATTTTTATAAGAACTTATCTCATATCAAGTGTTATATTTGATACTTACGGGTATAAATAAAGCGTGGGGTCTTAGCCCCCTCACCAAATATTCTATTAGTCTGGTTAGATTAGGCCTTCTCCAAAAATAGACAGTTTCTTATCTGTATGGGATCGAAACCGCTCCTCTTCCCCGTTTACATCAATGTTAGCCACCCTGCAATTTTAATGGATTTTCGCCTATGATACAACCAGTGTAAAAAGTCGTTTGTATCATGCACAGATCATACAAGACATATGCGATAGATTCACCATGATGGCTGTTTTTAAATTCATTACTAATATAACAGGTAGGCATGTTATTTTCCGTTTCATAAAGGATATCATAAGAAATAGTTTCTTCTCAAGATGGCATGATTTAAAAGAAATTTGTAGAAAATCATTAATTTTTACATTTGTATTTACATTATATTATGTAGGTAGGTGCCTACTATAATTTTAAATGTATTGCTATTTTGAATAAGAATTGATGAATAATATTGTACATTTGTGCCTACCATATGATTTTGATTTATACAAAGTTCGTCTTTTTTTCATAACGATCTGCTCTTTATGAATTACTAGGTTATATCAATGCACCTATTTATAAAGTATCTACCATATAGAATTACGAGAAAGAAATATTTTTCATGTAAAATAAACAATCGTGTAGACAATGTTTTCACAATTTTGAAAGCACATAGTTTAAAATAATGAATTTTTTTTATAAATTTGATTGAATTGTCCATATTGTATTAATGTTACTCAAAGATTCCAATAATATAATTTTATTTTTATATTGACTTAATATTAGAAATCAGATTAACAGCATTTGTTTTTAATTATCTCTACTAATATTTTATAACCGTGCTCATCATGATAATATACCCTACCAATACGACTATGCTTGTATAC
>JACXSJ010004391.1:0-13657 GCA_014851325.1 Pentalonia nigronervosa
TATTCTGTTGCAGACGTTCGTCACGCTGTTCTTGAGATTCTCGTGCACGACTTTCTGCAGTCCTGATTCTTTGAGCTGCATTTCTTGTTTCGATTTGTTCTGGTAATTGCTGAGCTCTTTCAACACGTTTGCGTCGTGACCCTTTGCTGCTCGCGTTGTTGAGGTTAGATTTTTTCGGTGGCATGTTATCATAGCACATTGAAATAATAAGTGAAAAGTCAAAAATAATTTTCAATGGAGGTTAAATAAAAATAATATAAAAATTTTTGTACAATTATTGAAAAAGTGTGGGGAGCTTTGTGCCATTTTCTCATTGATATATTAATTAACAAAAGTTTGTGATATTACTTACATGTATAAATTGAAATTATTGTTAGTTATTAAATTATTTGTTGTCCTGGCAATAGTAAAGTTTGTATCTATATTCTTATATATCAATATTTTTGGTTGTTGGCTGTATTAACAATTCATATCTACACGTATTATGGCGATAATTCTTGGAACAATTCATATCTACACGCCACCGTCGATAAAACACATACAATAGAAAAAAGGTTAGGTTACAGATAGATATTATCACGGTCGGCCACGGAAAAACCCGAAATACACCATGCAATCATACAAATTTATTAAAAAGTTAATTAAAATATTTAATGTATTAAAAAATTTGAAATAAAAACTATCCTATCTTTTAAGTTTGACCAAATTACACGCGGTGTAAAAAATTTCATCAAAATCGGTTAAGTGGTTTAGGAGTCGATTGAGGACAAACATTGTGACACGAGATTTATATATATTAAGATTGATATTAGACTAAACAGATAGGAGAATCCTGTAAACTAGGTCAATCCATTGGAACAGAATCTTTAAAACACACTTGTTTTCTTTCTTCACTTTGTTTCTCTTCAGAAATTAATAAAAATATAGAGCATATGATGAAAATTATAGAATCCCCAAAAGATAGCAATCGTATGAAGAGAGGTATAATGAATGTAGATGGGAGATAAGCTAGTGTACTGTTCGGGGTTTTTGACGATGTAAATACAAAATATTTAGTAGTAATAGTAATATTCTAAGCTCAATTATTTTTCTACGATAAAATAACTGAGCTAGAAATTTCGAAGTTACGTACTTCACAATTAAGCGACGCTCAAACCCAAATTATGCGATCAATAATATCAAATATGAATTCATCAATATTAAAAATAGAAAAAGTCCAAATAAATTTGATAGATAAATATAATTACATAACTCATGAAGTAAAAGCACATAAAGTTCATATAGACATCTTAGATTTCGAAACAGCATTAGAAAAAACAAGTATCATTATTAAACTTAATTTTTATACAATACGCATTTGAGACAGAGAACCCGATAAATGTTATAAATATAGTTATACAAGGACTTGTCCATTCTAGTGTTCTAGATGGTAGTACATTTAGGAACCAAATAAAAGATATCAAAACGCAATTACTCACTGGGGAGGATATACCAGTTAGATTAGATGACTTTGGAATATCTGAATTACTTCGTCTTACTACAACTAATGTCGTTTATATAAAAAATTTATTAGTTTTTGACATAGAAATACCTTTAGTGAATAATTATGAATTTATATTATATAAAACAATACCTTTACCAAATAATTTATTTAACAGTAGATATGTAACAATTGTGCCTACAATCAATTATATAGCAATAGATAAAACCAGATTACATTACTTAGAATTAAATGAGGTAGATTTAGCGAAATGTAAACATATAATAAAAGCATTAATATGTCCATCATAAGGACAAATCATACGACCAACAATTACACCATTTAGATAAATCATGTGAACTAATGACATTCAAAAAACCAGATGTTATACTCGACTCCTGTAATTTAAGAAATGTCAATTTTAACTTTAGTATACGGCATCAGTTAGAAAACACGAATTCGTGAATATATATTACAAATAAGGATACTATAATTGTTAAATGCAAGGACATGTCTAAAGTAGAAATAAAAAAAGTAAATGGTACAGGGATCCTAGAATTAAGCAATCAATGTGAAGCCAATACAAATGATGGTACATTGCTAATATCAAAAATAAAGTGACTACAAAAATATACAAAGATTTTTTTTTTTATTTAGCCTTTACAAAAATTTAGCACAACAATTAAGTAATATACAAAGATATAATTCCAAAACTAAATGTGTCGTTCAACCTCCAAATCCCACTAACCGATAAAGATAAAATTCCAAATAATTTAATACTTCCAAATAAGAGTAAAGTAATATTAAAAAATAATTTACATAAGCTAATAGAATATTCTAATTCCTTAGGAAATTTAAAATTTTTATCAACGGGGTAATGACACTATAATAATAACAAATATCCATTTTTATATTATATTAGGAACCGTTATCATTAGTATGGGCCTTTAATAATATTAAATTTAAACTTTAAGTTAAAAAAAGAATGTTATAAGACAAGTAGTTTCACAGAGGAAAGAGTAATAAACAAAATATACGAAGAGGTAATCAAACCAAACTATGAAAGTCCATTGCCTAGGATAATTTAACTTTTCAATAGACAATGAACTTTCATCTAATCTTGGGGGTGTTGGGAACTCTTGGTTGTAGCATTAAGGATATACTATGCATTAGAATATTTTAGCCATGTAAGCACATTTTTTTTTACATTTTTTATATATGATTTTAATTACGAGGTAATCGCTGGTAGACGTATGCATTTGAATAGTCAGTTGTAAAGAACCAGCGACTCCGTCAAGTTTGATGTATTACTCTTTATTTTATAACGGTGTTTTAGATAATGAAATAAATAAGTAATCTCTTAATACAATTTGTCGTGTGTCGAATATTCCTTAAGTGCGAACTCAAAATTACCTTAATCGTCGTCAAATCTGGAATTAAACCAAGAATGACGGTCAACGGACGGTATCTGTTCAATCAGAACTATCGTCCACAACAAAACACTAATTTTGAGAAACACCGAGATTCGAATCGATCACGAATATGACAGTTATTTACAAATGAGCGATGGTAATATAATTAAAGTTATAAATATTATAAGTTATACACCAAACGAAGGTTTTATTTTACGATATTACTTCCAAACAAAAGAACCATTTTATTATAAACCTCTAGATAGTTCTAAACTCGATATTTTTTCAGTCGATAGTTTAAATAATATTTTAAAAATTGGAAGGTAAATTTTATTAAATGTAATTGTAGGATTCTAAAAGTTGATTCTATACATAAAATTGTAGCTTTTCCACTTCTTCACACACACATATATAATTTAAAATAACTGAATTAGTTTAGTTTATACTTTATAGGTATGAATAATAAATGTATCATTTATAGATTATTTTTTGATGCAATTACATATTTTTTTAAATAATAATTTGAGTATTTTATACTATTCAACATTTGTGTGTATAATATAATTATAGTTATTATAAATAGGTCATTATTATTCAAAATGTATAAAAGTAATTGTTAGTTATTATATTATTATTATATATATTATTGTTATTAATTAATTATATAAGTAGAAATATTAATATATTTAGTACTTAGTAAAATAAGATATGTAGTACGTATTTATATTATAATATATTTTACCTATTGCATTAATTACATGATATAATAGTATATTATGTATGTTTATATTTTCGTAGCAAGTGTGCAATTATAGTTTTATATATACTGCAAATAATGTAGTCGACATTTTATGAAGCATTAAATAAATACTTAAATAAATACATTTACAATGCAATTTAAATTAAAAATGTGCCCAAATTGTTAACTTAATAACCTAATATTAATGTTTATAGATTTAGGTTTAATAAACTTTATTTATTATACTTTATTTAAATGTTAGTTATTGTACCTTTATTCAGCATTCAATACAAATTAACTTTTTAATATTTATAATTTAAACTAAATTAAATGTTTATATAGAATTAAGAATTCATTTGAATTTAAATGTTTAAAAATAAACACTTTACCTATCATTGAATCTTATTTTTCAAACCTTTCAAATTCAACTCAACTTTGACGTTTATACAAATTTTAACATTAGAATATTTTTTACTAATGCATAACTTTGAAAGTTATAGCATAATAAGTCTAGGCCTCACGTGTCTGACAGCCGACCGTGTAGCACGTGTTTACGTCATCGCTAGTGCGTTCTTTATAGCTCTCGATAGCACAACAATGTTGGACCACATATAAGGGTAATATTATTTCATTATTATGTAATTACCCACATTATCGTCTAATGCACTACGATAGAAAGACGGCTGGACTGTCAAAAATGACGTTCATTAGCAAACCGTTATTGACCAAACCTCACAACAAAACTAATACAACATAAATCACCAAACCCGCAAATACACTTCTCACACAACCCACTTGCCGCCGTACATTTAGTGTACTATCTCTAAATACCCCTTCTTCCACTACACCTCGTACACCTAATCTGTCCCCATCTAAACCATCGTCTTCGATGAATGAGAAGACTCTGGCAAACGATGTCAACAACACAATACAGAATACAAGACTTAATTACGCATCCGTGACAGCCAATGAAAACCCTCCTAGAAGAGAATAGGCACTTGTCTTCAATTCGAGTGATGGTATACCTCAAAGAGATTACGTTATTGCCATAGGCAAGTTAATCTCTCCCAAAAATATCGTCTTTGCTTCCCGCATATCAAATAATCGATTTTGCATTTTTCTTTCAAGTAAACAAATATTCGAATCGCTTTTAGCATCCAACATAACCATCACTATTAATAAGCAGCTAATCGAAATCCCCCGATTCATTAACCCTTCTAAGACGATAATCATATCCAACGTATGCCCCTCTATATCAAACTAAGTAATTCTTGACGCGCTCACAAATATTAACATAACACCTGTGTCCTAAATTACTCACCTCAAAGCTGGAATCAACATCGAGGGATACGATCATATCTCAAGCTTCCACCGCCAACTATTTATCAAACACGACGATGCACCCAAACTTCCGGGATCACTTCCTTTACTTCATAATCACACTGAATTTAAAGTTTTTTTTATCAACGGTGGAATTACGTGCTTCCAATGTAATTCCACTAGTCACACATTTAACAACTGCAAGAATACCAACCTCAATCCACAAACTATCACCGAACCCGTGCAACATGACTCGCTGGTTGAACTTTCCTTAACTTCCGCCATACCTTTAGACTCCTCAGAAAAGGATGTAAGTCCTCTCATATTAAACACTCCTAATTATTCTCTCGTCACCCCACAAGTAATGGAAGGGATCACGGAGGATTATATGACAAACGAAAGCTCTCATTCCACATCGCCAAGCCAGATCCACACTGCCGACGTCTCCAACATGCTATTAAGTGAACCCTCCAAAATACCTTGCTCTGACACCTCCTCTCTAGCAATTTTGTCACCTTCATCGCCGGTAACCGCATCAACAAATGAGGCTAATATTGACCGTAGTAGAAGTATATTAAAAAAAAGCTAAAATTGACAGAACGAAATCGAACTATTCTTCCAACATTCTCGATAAAATAATTTCAGGCATCAAACCTGTTGATGACGTCTTCTCTGACAATTAACATATATCGTTAATCAACTTCAAATATGTATTGGAAAATGACATCAACAAATACATAAATATTCATAGTATTTGCAAAGTATTAACTCGGACATAATATCTCTAATGAACCTCATTGACCTAATACGTCCCAAAATCACAGATCGCAATATCAAATCTCTAATTAATAGGCTTGCAAATCTCCTATTCTAAGCTTTACTCCCATCTCAAGACAACTAACCTCTATCTACATACACTATCAAATCAAATATTCAATATTCTGATCTTTTGTTAAAAACCACTGAATACTGTTAATATTGTAAACTGATACGTATGTGACAACAGGCGAGTATAAGACTCCCCTTCCCATACGACTGGTCTAAGGAATCTGCTGAATAAACCTTTTTGAGCGGACGACCAGCTCGTATGCGGGACTGGCATACGTAGCAGGCAGTCTTAGAGTAACGTATAACCATTACAGACCATTTCAGAGCATTTATTTTATTAAAACATTATTACAATTAAATAAAGAATACAATTTAAAGCCAAAGTAATTTTGTCTCGTTATTTTTATTTGTTGCGGAGTCGCAAAAAAAGTGCGTGTCCATAACATTTTTGGTAGTAGCGGTGGGATACGACTATTATCCGTTACCACGAGTAAAAGAAATTACGCTAACATTTTATTCTTTATAATTATTGTATGATTGTTATAATCGTCAACAACTTCAAAGCATTAAAGGCTCAACAGAACATTTTCAAAATTCAAAACATCTACGGAATATTTCAAGTAATATAATTTGACATTATATAAAAAGTAACATGTATTGAACGGGAAGGCACAGCGTAAGAAACGGTAACGTAAGCGATTTAGCGTAACATCCAGTACTCAGCCGCCAGCACAACATACGTTATTGTGCAGCCGCCACTTGATACGTAGTGGGAATATACGACATCGCAATAATCATATACGGTGCCGCCACCGCGAAGAAATCAGGTCGTGACCGTGAAATCACCGCCGTCGACGCCGCCGTAATAGTTACGCGCCGCAGCTGACATAAACAAACAACTCGTATATACATAATATCATCGTACTATATTAATACACAGACAAATTGTATATTACGTATAGTACGTGTATTACTATCATTACTGGCATTCAGTATTCACGTAAAAAAAAAAAAAACGAATATTTTATCGAAACCCAATATTAATTATTGGTCCCTGCGCCAGCTGTTTCGGGGCATAGAACTTCAAATAAAAAATTTTGCAGTCGAAAAGGATAGTCGTCGTTGACAGAGGAGTACATGTCCATCAGCTTACTAATTTCGGAACATTTCAACATCGAAGAAAAAAAAAAAAGAAAAAAAAACAGATTCAACAATGGACAGTAAGACAGTTGAAATACACCGATTCTTGTAAGTTAAAATTATTATTAATTTATTAAGATATTAATTAAAATTATTTATTAAATTATTAATTATTATTATTATTATTATTATTATTTTCCCTCTATATTGCTTTGTCTATGAGTAGTGACTACCTATTTGTAACTGTTATCCTATTGCTATTATTTCTTATTAAAAAAAAAAAAGGGAGGTTAATGAATAATTCTGAAGACGAAAACAATCCATTAGAGAGGCATAACGAATCAATCGCTAGTATTTCTCAGAGTCCAATACCAACTTCCCGAACTAGTTTAACAGTTAGGTTCTCAAATCCCGACGACCCTACTACTAAAAGGAAAATAGCTGATATTACGGTAGATCACATTTGCTAGTTAAGGAAGCAGATTTATCGATAGCCACGAATAATTTATTAGTTAACGTTACAAATGAACTACAAGAAGTGGATAAAAGTATGTCGTCACAAAAACAAACTCTTTGATCACAGAACATTTCGAACACACAGAAAATCAAATACAAGCAGACATTTCAGAACAAATAGAAGACTCCAGAAAAACCACAAATTCTGGACAACAAATACTGGAGGAGAGTTACTCAGAGATTCGAATTGATTGGAACGAAGATCAAATTAGACACGACCAACTGAATATGGCAAATGAAACAGAACCTCAACAACAGGAGTCCTTACCAAACATAAATTCAGGAACTCTGACTATCACAGAAGAGCAACTTACACGGATGATTAATCAAAAGGTACAAGATGCACTCAGGTTATGAAATGTCCCTCAGACAGTAGAGGCGACGTCCAACAATCAAATCGGACTACAAGACACAATCTGGTTATTGCCAAAATCACTTGATGTGGAGAATACCGAACAAGTAGAGGCATTCCTAAAAAAATGTGACTTTGCTATGTTAATCCAGTTCCACGGAACAGTACAGATATAAAATCCTTCCTTGGTTTATCAGGATATTACAGAAGATTCATACCTGATTACGGGAAAATCGCGAAACCACTCACTTCATTATTAAAAAAGTACGTTGAGTTTAAGTGGTCTGATTTATGTCAGAAAGACTTTAAAGATTTAAAACATACCCTCACTAAGGAACCTTTGCTGCAATACCCCGATTTTAACAAAACATTCAACCTCACATGTGACGCTAGTAATTATGCCATAGGATGTGTGTTATTACAAGGCCCAATATGAAAGGATCTCCCAATCGCCTATGCATCATGAACATTGAATAAGGCGGAACAAAACTATAGCACAACGGATAAGGAATTGTGTGCTATTATCTGGGGAGTTAAAGAATATCGACCCTATTTATTGGGTCAGGAATTCAACATTATCACAGATTACCGAGCATTAACTTGGCTTTTTAATGTCAAAGATCCTGGATCGCGGTTAACCCGATGGAGACTTAAACTAGAGGAGTACCAGTATTAGATTCAATATAAGCCAGGATGTAACAATACAAACGCCGATGCATTAAGCAGAATCAGAGTCACGACTAGAGCCCAAAAATTGAGACATGAGCAAATTCCAGAGTCCTCAGAAAATACAGAAGCTACAGAAATTACAAACCCTACAAACCCTACAAATACTACAGAATCTACAGAACGTCTAAAATCTACAGACCCTATGGAATCAATCGGGATTTCAGAATCTTCGGACACTCCAGAATCTTTGAATAAGGGGGAATCTTATCAGATATTTTTAAATTCAAATGATTCACCTACGTCTAATGTTAATGAGATAGTAGGCGATATTTTTATTACATCATCGGACACCTCACTAGCACATTGTGTTTCTGCAGACCTCAAAATATCTAGAGGTATAGCCCTCCAATTTAGACGAAGATTTGGACAAATACAACAAATGCGTCAACAAGAAAAATCGATCGAGTATGTGATATTCTTATGGGTACAAGGACGTATGATTTTTCATTTAATAACGAAGTTACAAAATTGGCAAAAACCCACTATCACTAATATCACTAAATATCACTTATCAATCTATTGTCAATTGCTTACAGAAACTCAAAGTACTTTGTACAGAAAATCAAATCACTATAGTCACTTGTCCTAGAATAGGATGTGGACTAGATGGACTCAAATGGGAGGAAATCCGAAAAATGTTTCGGTACGTTTTTAAAATCTCTACACTCTATGAAAATGTCTACTCTAAGGAAGAACTAACCGAAGATGAGAAACTCCGATTAATATCCGAATTTCATGATACTTCGCTAGGAGGTCATCAAGGAGTAACAAGAACTTTTAACAGATTATATGCCCAACATTACTGGAAGGGAATAAAAAAACAAATCCGAGATTTTATTAAGAAATATCCTATATGTCAAACAAATAAAATAGGAAATAAAGCTTTGAAAAAGCCCATGGTGATTACAACTACTTCCAGCCGACCTTTCGAGAAGATATTTCTGGATGTAGTGGGACCTTTACCAAGATCCCATAAAAGAAATTCATTTATCCTGACACTATTAGATGACTTAACAAAATTCGCGTAGGCAGTTCCAATGGAGAACCACGAAGCCAATACGGTGGCGCATCATTTTACGACGCAGTTTGTATACTTGCATGGTATACCGCAAAGCCTTGTCACCGAGTGTGATACAGAGTTTCTTAGAAAAGTCTTTAAGGGGGTATGCAACCTTTTTAAGATAAAGCAAACTTCAACAACTCTATATCATCCTCAGAGTAATGGTTCTCTGGAGAGAAGCCACTGTACTCTGGGTGAATATCTACGAAATTTTATTGACAAAGATCCATTGAATTGGGATACGAAAATTCCATACTCAATGTTCTGTCACAATTCTACAATAAATTCAGCAACTAAAATTTAACCTTATGAGTTGGTAAACGGAAATCCAGTTACCATCCCCTCATCTTTATTAAAAGAACCGGATCCTCGATATAATTACGAAGATTATCAGTTTGAAATCAAGAAGCAGTTGCATGAATCACATGCAATAGTTATAAAGCATTTGATTGAAGCTAAACATAAATCAAAAACCCTATATGACCAAAATGCTAAGCACCGAATTTTCGAAGTAGGACAAAAGGTTTTGCTGCAAGACAAAACTTCAATTAATAAATTAACTCCAAAATAGTCAGGCCCCTTTGAAATTCTAGAAGTTGATTCTACCAGTAAAAATGTTACAATAAGGAAAAAGGCAAAAAGGTAAAAGGTTCATTCGAACCTATTAAAATTATTCTATGAATGATACTAATGATTACCCATCACTGTTTTACAGAAAATTGAAAATGAGCAGTTCAACAGTAATCATTGAATGCTTGCTCATCACCTCAATTCTTCTACAAACAAAGCTGACGAAATGCCAGAACCTTCCACCCACAGAAGTAGCCAAAATTACACATTTCAACAAAACAGTAGGACTTTATTACAAATTTCTTGGATCTAGGATATTAGACAATAAGATATCTTGCGTTATCCAAATTATATAACACCACATCCCAACTCTAGTGAAATACGTCAGAAAATTGAAAATCCAGAAAATACGAATAGCTGTCGACAGTTTGCACAAGCAACTATTCCATACTTCCATGAAATTGATCAAAATCATCAACATATTCTATCAACTATAGGAAACAATGAACAGTCTAAAAGTAGAATCCATCGTGGACTTAGCAACGCTGTTAGTCGGATGGCCAACGTACTATTCGGTAGTGCTGAGAACATTGATTTTGGATTCATCTTCAACAAAATAACTCAATTAGTGAAAAATAAAGTAAAAGATGTCTGTTCGAACACGGTCGTGGTTTCACGCCATCGGGCAGGTTGTCATATCTTTTCTCGCAGCGTCGGTCGCAGAATGGTCGAGAGGTGGATATCTCCTCTCTGCCGAACTTCACCTGGGTGTTGGCCGCCGTTGTTGCCGTTCGCCGTTGACAAGAGTCTCAGCTGGTGTATTCGTTCCTTTGCGCGACCCGAACGTTTCGGTCGTCGTTTTTCTTTTTGCGCGGTACGAGCGTCTCTCGTCCGTCAGAGCTCTGGTGTATTCTACGGTCTCACCGTTTTCGTGTATATATATATACAAACGTACCTTTTTTACCTCGTTCACCGTCCGCACCTTGCGTACATTGTTCGCATTACCGAACACCCCCGGACACGTGCGTGTCAACGCCCCAACCATCACCACAACAGGAGTATCCATTTTTGTCAGCGACAATATTCCTCATGTTTCACAGTGAGTGATTATTCAGGGATGAATCCGTCACCGGAACAGGATCCGAGTCATTGTGTTCGCGGTCCAGCCATCATCGTCAATCTGACAGCGACATTCAGTCTTCACTTACGTATGTGATGTCCGTGGTTATTATATTTATTGAATTATTTGCATTTGTATTGTTATGTGTAACTCATATTCATTCAGAGTCATAATTGTTATTATAATCGTTATTATTAAGTGTTAGGCGCCCTACGGTTAGGCAGATAATTGTTTATTATATATATATATATTATATTTTGTATGCGTTTTATATATATATATATATACATAGAGTTGTACTTATTATTCGGAGAGGTAACCTTGTCCTACACACATCGCGAGTCGTTGCAGTCAACTGCGAATATTAAAAGTAAGTGCTGCACGACGCAACAATGTCAATTTCCCAATTCTTCGAAACACGGACATGTGATTTCCATTCTCAAGCCTAACAAAAATAAATTCCTTGCCGAAAACTATTAACCCATATATCTTCTTAATACTTTATGCAAACTTCTGGAAAAAATTATCAACCGCCGACTAATATGGTTCCTCGAAAAATTTGATAATCTCAACCCCCTACAAAACGGATTTTGACGAAACAGAAGTACAATAAATAATCTACTAACGATTAAAAATGAAATTAGTACGTCCTCACTCAACAATCAAAAACTGGGAATGATCAGCTTCGACATTGCCAAGTATATGACACGGCTTGGAGACCCAGAATAATAGATAAACTTAACAAAAAAGTCGTCAAGAGTAACATGCTGGTGCTATGTACCATCGTAAAAAGTACATCGTAAAAAGAAATTTTTTTGTTTGTGAAGATGTGTATATATATATATATATTATTCAGGGAAATAAATACTTAGGGAAATAAATTATAGTTGATGCTATAAAGTGAAAAAAAAAGATAAATTGAGTTATAAAAAAAAATAGGTACCTATATTCAACACAGCACAACAATTTAAGTATAGCTATGGAGATAAATGAGAATTAATTGATTAAATTTGAGAAAAATATTTTGAGAATATATTAAGAATTTTATTGAGAAGTTATTAAGAATTTTATTGAGATATATTGAGAATTTTATTGAGAATTTTATTAAAGGTAGTTAAGACCTTATTTTATGTAATTGGGAATTTTATTAAAAGGCGAGTAGGTCCTTATATTTTGAGAATTATTTAAAAAGTAATCTAAAGTCTAAAGTAATCTAAATGTATTTGTTTAATTATTTTCTGATAGCTCAGTTTCCGCAAGGTCTGGCTTATACATTTTTGTTTTATTCTTTTTAAATTTGAATATAATGAAAATGTTTAAAATAATTAGACAACTAATAGATATATATATAATATTACTATGTGTAAATCTGTAATCATACAACTTGGGGATTCTGAGGGTTCTTTTTCTAAAGTATTCAATTCTTGCAAGGTATGTGTAAATTCAGTTAGATCTTTTATGATCTGAACATTAATAATACTTTGGGGTTTCAGTGAGTTTAACAATTTTGTAAAGGAGTGGTTTACATTGAATTTAGAATTTTCTGGAATTATATCAGCATAAGTGTTTGCTCTTATGTGATTGGAGTGTAATAATAATGTTTTATCCGTATGTATATTACATGCTGTGATAATAGTCAATCGATCTACACCATAAATCTCAAAAGTAAATGTTCGGGCTGGGTTTTCGCAGTACATTGTTATTATCTCAGATTGTGTATAGAACAACCAAGAGTTTGACTGTGGGAGTCGGTTCCACACAGATGCATTTGTTGTCACAAATTTGATGTTACAGGTATCTGGGATATTCTGGGTTTTGACATGAGTGCAATTTCACATGTGTTTGATCTAGATTTATGATGGATCGGTTAACTACTTTTACAAATTGTATATGATTGTACCTCCCTGCATATTTCCAATTGCTTATTTGTTACCGAGAAAAACTTTTCCGTATCATAATTAGTTGCTATAATCTCCATACTGGGGTCGATTAATATAAAGCATTGACTATTGTACGTGATAGATAACGGAATTATATTATAGGAATTGAGACTATTATTTGTCTATTGTTTTAAAAATCGAAGATTTTCCTCTAGGTTTTGTTGTTGTTTTTCAATCTGCTGTGTAGTGTGGTTTGTTTCTGTTTGTGATATCTTTGTTTTCTCTGTTATTAAATTTAGACTGCTAGCTTTAGTTCTATTTAATTCTATTATTTTGTTGATTATGAATTCGATACTGATTTTTGAACACATACCATGTAGAACGTTGGCCACGCGTCTAAAAGCATCTCCCAGTCCTCGGCGAATTCTGTTCTCCTCTGTTCGTTTATAACCAATTGCTAACATCAAACTATGATGGTTTGCGTCAATTTCATTTATGTAGGGTAAGGTTG
>JACXSJ010004392.1:0-13632 GCA_014851325.1 Pentalonia nigronervosa
TTGATAACATTGAATTTATTAAAGAAAACTTTGAAATTGTATATAGGCTAATTTAAAATATCTTTCATCAAATACTACTGAAAGTGAAAATAGTAAAACTAACAATTTAACAGATTGTGTATTGAATTGTGCTGGACAATTCAGATACCTTTTTGATTATATAAAACTATGCAAACCTATTATTCACAATTTCGAAGAAACTGAAGTATTAAATGCTTACAAAATAGTAGTTGAAATAAAAGAAGCTATAGATAATATTATAAAAATTTCAAATTCTGTACTAGAAAAATGTTGCCAAAACCCTCGGTAGACAGAGTTTAGCATTTAGAGGTCACGCTAATGATGAAAATGGTAATTTCAAACAAATAATATATCTTATATCAAGACATTGTCCATTATTGAAAGAGTGGTTAGATTCTTCTAGATTTAGACCATATCATATCAATTATATGAGTCCCAAATCTCAAAATGAATTTATAAATATCCTAGGAAGTTCAATAAAAAGCAATATTTTAAAAAAAGTTAATGACGCTGGGCAATTAGCAGTGATGGCAAATACAACACCAGACTTATCACACAAAGATATTTTATCTGTTGTAGTCCGCTTTGTTAATAATAAAGGAAAACCAGAAGAAAGATTGCTTGAAGTCCGTGAAATTGTAGACAAGACCGGCAAAGGAATGGCTAATGAAATCTTAGATACATTACGTAGTAATAATTTAGATCTTCAAAATCTAGTTTTTCAGTCGTACGATTTTGCAAATAATATGTCTGGTCAATTTAATGGTGCTCAACAAAAAGTATCAGAAGCTATTGGACGTAAAATTCCATATATTCCTTGTAAGGCGCATAGAATCAATAGTTTTATTGAGCATGCATGTGATTCTAGTTTAATAATATCTGATTTATTTTCAATTGTTCAAGAATTATATGTTTTCTTTTCATCAAGTACTAAACGATATGAACCTCTATTGAACAAACTAAATGAAATTGAAAATTCTCTTAAATTGAGAAATTTTCACAAACAAGGTGGACAGCACGCGCTGAAGCATTAAAATCATTATGGACATCATATCCAATTATTATTGATGCATTGGACAATATTGTTAAAGAAAAGAAAATTGATAAAAATACTAAAAATATAGCTTTCTCCTTGTCAAAAAAATTAGTTTCTGTTGATTTTGTTGTGAGCCTAATGTTTATGAAGAATATTATGTACAAACTAAAACTGTTAACTGAATGTCTTAAATCGGCTGAATTAAACATAACAGATGCTAGTTTATTTATTTCAAGTACTCTGAAATCATTAGACATTATAAATTCTGATTCAGAAAATATGAACAACCTGATCCAAAGTGCTGTAGTTTTTTTGAAAATATATGATGTTGATGCTGAAAAAGAATTTTCTGTACGACACCGCCGTAGAATTGCACCAAAAAAATTGGACATTAATATAAGTAATGCTTTAGAATTTTCCTTCCACTCTTTTTATAGGAAAGAGTTTAAAATGGTCTTAGATAAACTAAATGGTTTAATAAAAGATCATCTTGAGAAATCCATTAATGATATTAAGCCATTATACAGTATGTTTAAACCGCTATTTTCAAAGGAATTGTTGACGGACACTCTTATTAAGATGCAATACAATTTTTACCAAATAATATTGAAATTGATACATTAACTTTGCAGTGTGAACTGGAAGTGCTCTACGATCAATGTCAAAATAAAAGCACTATGAGTGACCTAGCAATAGTTTCCCATGAATTAAAAACTGCTTTGCCATTGGCCAATCTATTATGCCGCTTATCATGTACAGCACCTGTAACCGTTGCTGGCAATGAAAGGTCATTTAGCAAATTGAAAATGGTCAAAAATTATTTAATAACAACCCAAGAAGACTGTAGATTAAATAATCTGATGTTGCTTTCTTCTGAAAAAGATTTGGTGGATAAAATGTCTTTAAATGAAATGGCTCAAAAATGGGCAACTCTAAAAAAAAGAAGAATATTGATCAATTTAAATAAATAAATTGAATATTTAGGTATAAGAAAGTGAGTCATTTTTATAACAATAAACAATAATAAACATTTTTATTATTTACTTTGTTTTTTTTTTTTAACATTATTTATTATTTTATTGCAAATGTGTTACTTGCCTAATGGAATAATTGTAATGGATATCTTATATAGGTATTATAAACAATTTTCATATCTATTAGTATAATAGCTTGAATTTTTAATTTACTTAAATAATTAAAACATTTTAACTGTTTAACGATGAAATGGCTACGACAAAATAACAAAAACAAGTTGTCCCAGATCAATTTCTAGAGTTGGCCAAACTATCAACTTTGGCCCCCCCCCCCAATAAAAACCTCCTCGGTACGCCCCTGAATATGGTTTAAATATATTGAAAATTGTTGGCATAGGGTTTGATGGTTGTTCAACCATGAGTGGTAAAGAAAATGGTATAAAGGCAATTATACGAAAAAAGTATCCAACTGCTTGTTATTTTCAATGTGCTTCACATAAGCTAAATTTAGTAGTTAACGATCAAAATTCAATTCCTGAAATTAGAAATACTATTGGTACCGTAAAAGAAATAATCAAATTTCTTAAAGAAAGTGTTTTGAGGAGAAAACTTATACCAAATATTCCATTATTTTGCGAGACATGTTGATCAGAAAAATACAAATGTATACGGCTATTTGATAAAAATGTCATTGAAATTAAAACTATTCTTGAAAAATTATTTATTAGTTCAGAAGCAAATGCTGTTACAAGAAATCATGTATTCCAACTTTCATCAGCCACATCAAATTGTACTTTTTTTATTAGTTTAAAAATAATTGCTTATTATTCTTCTGTTCTAGAACCAGTTGTGACCCAATTACAAGACATAAGTATTAATCTCCATTCTGTTCATACATTTGTTAAAACTGAACTTCTTGGCATACTAAATAAACATAGAAAAAACAGCATAGAGTATTTTAATACAATTTTTGAGGAAATAACTAAAGCAGCAAATAGCTTAGATTTTATACTTAAAATACCTCGAAGAACAAATCATCAGAGTCAACGATCAAATCATAACTGTTCATCAAATGATTCTATTGAAGATTATTATAGAGTATCCATGTATATACCATATTTAGACTTTATTATTAACTCGTTAAATAATTGATTTGATGAAAACAACGAGACTCCATATAAATTATGTTGGTTGCTTCCAAATGAAATGGTTAAACTACAAAAAAATGAATATATTAATATACTTCAAGATATTGAAAATTATTTTGAAATACCTAATATAAAAGTTAATGGTTTAATTTGGTATGATTATTGACAATTAAAATCACAATAATCATTTATAGATGATACAATGGTAGATTATAAAAATTGTTAAAGGAGTGTGAATTTTTTTCCTGTTGTCAAGAAAGGTATAATGATATATATTACATTGGCACCTACGACATACACTGTAGAACGATCATTCAGTACACTAAGAAGAGTAAATACATGAACGAAATCTAAAATGAGTAAATATAGACTTGATAGCTTATGTATGATAAGCGTACATGGGGAAAAAATTGACGATAAAAAGAATGAATATATAGAACAAGTAATAAATATATTTGGTGTTAAAAAAAAGAAATTTACAATTTTTATTTGTATATCAATATTTTAATAAATATAATTAATGTTTGAAGTGTCCAATTTATATTATTCATTAAATAAAAATGTCAATAAATTAATTTTATGGTTAATTGGTTAAATAATTATTATTTTATAATCCTCCAGTTTGAAGTACATAATATAATAGTATAATGTAAAATTGTAAACCCCTTCCTACCTCGTGGTCATTTCTATTTATAAATAGATTGCTAAATTAAAATATTGTTCCCCTTGAAAATTTTACTATGGGCGCCCTTGTATACCTGCCGAAAATAATATAACCAATTAATTTTCTTCCTTCATTAATGAATTAAAGTTATTAATCAACCCCATGATCTCATTGGTCGCGACTGTCATAGAGAAATTCATTAAGAATGGCCGCTAACCATCTAATCAAAACTATCACCGTTCTCTTATGGAATGTAAATGGTATACTGAACAATATAAACGAACTACAATTATCATTAATCGAAAATCAAATCGACATAGCCATGATCTCAGAAACACATCTTGCAAATAAATCGGCCTTCAAAATATTTGGTTATAATATTCTAAGGGCTCACTCCATGATTGCACCGCTCATTGCGGAACAGTGCTAATCATCTATTATAAAATACCGCACACTCCATCCCTACCCACTACATCACTCGATCTGCAATTAATTGACAATCCCCTGCTTATGACATCTTCTTATCACGCCTGAAATTAGACAACTCATAACTTAATAACGCAGCGTTCGTAACTGCTGGCAACACTCACTATCCTGTGGACAGGCGAAAATACAATTTACTATCTAATAAACTTAAATCTTTTCTCAAGACCCACAAAAATAAACTATATAAAACTCACCTTGCTTCTTTTTCTTTAAACAAGGGCACACTCTGGGAAAAAACCAAATCTTTACTTTCAAGGAAATAATTTCACCACTATTTTGAAAAGACAACTCATTAGCAGTCGACGATCAAGATAAAGCAGAAATATTAGTCTCTCACTTCGCTGACTCTTTTAAACCACACTCTTCAGTCCCCGGTCAAAATCACATTGACTTAGTCGAATCATTTCTCAACTTACCATTACCAATGACCCTACCAGCTAAACACACAACTCCTGCTAAAGTCTCCGACATCATTAAAAACCTGAAGGGGGAGGTGGTGCTGTACCTTCTCGTGGTCTCCCCTGTTTTAGTAGTGTCATTGTTACCATGTAATATCAAAGTTCTTAACTTATGAAATTATACAACTATGACACGAAACAAAACAGCACCAAACTGGCGGCCAAACGTCTTAGGACCTCCTGGCCATACCGGCAAAACAGCCTTTTTCAAGGCTACTAGGACACATGCTTTGAAAGTAGCACTAGTTTCAGAAGAAAAGAAAATTATTAAAAAAAAAAAAAATTATTATTAAAAACCAAAAAAAATTTTATAAAAAGGAAAACATCAAAAAACAGAATGGACATAGCCTTAATAACCAAAAGGACCAAAACTCAAACCATGGTAATAATAAAAATGATAATAAATCCACAGAATATCTTTTGAGAATAGTGCAGCTCAACGTTGAAGGAATGACCAAGTCAAAGGCTGAATTGATCAGCCATGTTTTCCATTACGCGGACATTTTAGTACTGCAGGAGACCCATATTCCAGATGATCAGCTTGGGAAGCTAAAGATCCCAGGCTTTCAGCTGATCGACTACATAGGGCACAATAAACATGGCATGGCTACCTTTGTGAGTCAAGACTTGGACCCCAAAAAACATAAGGAGGTTAGAGGGACACAAGCATACGGTTGAAATCGAGATAGGGAACACAAAAATTTTTAACATATATAAACCACCGTCGGATAAATGGACCACATCTGTGCTACCACTGGCAGAACACCCTGCAGTTTATATAGGAGACTTCAACTCGCACAATATGGAATGGGGCTATAATAGTACAGATGATAACGGAGAAACCCTCAGCAACTGGGCTCAATTAAATCACCTCCAGTTACTGTATGATGCTAAACAAGGCGGCACTTTCAAATCAGGAAGATGGGGTTCGATCACATCCCCTGATTTATGTTTTATCACTACGGACTCTAGCAATATGCCACTTAAAGCAAACCGGCGTATATTACAAGAATTTCCCAAGAGCCAACACCTCCCTGTCCAAGTGGATATTGGTCTAAATCTAACCAGAGTGAGTAAACCAAAACTTAATAGATGGAATGTAAGGAAAGCAGATTGGGTCATATATACAACTTATATGGAAGAAAATATAAACCGCATTGAGCCGATACCGCTTAACTATGACAGGTTTACAAAATTAATCAAAACGGCAGCGGGTAAAGCTATACCCAGGGGACATAGACAGGATTACATACCCTGCTGGTCAAAAGAATGCAACAAACTGTTAATTGAGTACATACAAACACAATCCGATGTAACAGCAGACCGGCTAATCAGATTAATGGATGAAGAACGGAGACAAAGGTGGGTTAAAGCCATGGAAGAGATGGACTTCTCCCACTCAAGCAGGAAAATCTGGGACCTTTTAAAAAAGCTAGGCTCCGCTCAACCTACCAGAAAAGAACATGGTATCACAGCGAACGCAGTTGCAAGTAACCTTTTCAAAACTTCGAATATTAAACCTACAAAACAAATGAAGATTAAGATTAAAAATGAATACAAAAAAGAACTAGACAATTGTGAAGAAAGTTCTGCTTTAATGAACGACTTTATAGAAGAGGAGGTCCATTTCGCCTAAAAAATGTCAAAAATGGGAAAGTAGCAGGTGTCGACGCAATACTACCGGAATTTATCAAAAACCTAGGCCCTAGAAGTAGACTTTGGCTTGCTCGCTTTTTCACGTCGGTGGCCAACAAAGGAATTCTTCCTAAAGCTTGGCGCGAAGCGAAAGTTGTGGCCATCCTGAAACCGAATAAGCCGGGAAATGACCCGAGAAATTATAGGCCAATTTCGCTACTATCAGTAGTATACAAGCTTTTTGAGAGATTACTACTAAGTCGAATGTCTCCACTATTAGAACGTACAATACCCATGGAGCAAGCTGGTTTTTGAAATGGAAGAAACTGCTGTGAACAGGTGCTAGCTTTAACGACCTACGTGGAAAATGGCTTTCAAAATAAGATGAAGTCCGGGGCCGTCTTTCTCGACCTGTCGGCAGCGTACGACACAGTCTGGAAAAGAGGCCTCTTACTCAAATTAGCAAAAAATCTTAGATGTAAAGCTACTTTACGCTTATTGGAACAAATACTTTCTGACAGAAGTTTCAGAGTCAACATGAATGGGGAGTCAAGCCGGAAAAGAATCTTACAAAACGGGTTACCACAAGGATCAGTTCTATCACCGACTCTATTTAATGTATACACCGCCGACATTGAGATAACTAATTCGAGAAAATTCATCTATGCAGATGACATAGGTCTTGTAGCCCAGGGAAAGACCTTTGAACAACTAGAAGAGACCCTGAACAAAGATCTAGACGTTTTACAAAATTATTTCAAAAACTGGCATCTCAATCTAAATGCTAATAAAACAACAGCAGTGGCCTTCCACCTGAACAATCGTGAGGCAAATAGAGAACTTAAACTTAAAATTGGTGAAGTCAACATCGCAAATGAAGAATGTCTTAGGTATCTCGGAATCAAACTCGATAGGACGCTTACTTTTAGACAACACTTAGAAACGACAAAAAACAAAATAAAATCACGAAACAATATCATATCCAAACTAGCTGGGACTTCTTGGGGATGCAGCGCAGGTACTCTGAGAACCTTAGTACTATCCTTAGTATATAGTGTAGCTGAATATTGCGCTCCCGTGTGGACAAGAAGTGCTCACTGTAATAAAATTGACGTTCAACTAAATGCAGCAATGAGAATAGTCACGGGCACAGTAAGAAGCACTCCAACTCAATGGCTTCCCGTTCTCTCAAACATTGGCCCTCCGGAAATCCGCAGACAAATGGCTACTCAAAATATTATCAATAAAGTTAAAAGGAACATTGAACTAACTATCTATAACTACATAGAACACCACCCAAATAAAAGGCTAAAATCCAGACGCCCTGTTTGGGATGAAGACATAACCGCTAGGGAATTACAGACTGAATGGAGGAAGATTTGGCTAGAGTACGAGGCACGAAATTTATCACTTGTTTGAAGACCCAACAGTAAAAGTACTAGATTTCAACTTACCACGTGCCTTATGGACCAAGCTAAATCGCATTAGAACTAACCAAGGAAGATGCAATTATTTATTACATAAGTGGGGAATGGTGGAATCTCCTCTATGCAGCTGTGGACAAAAGCAAACCATTAAACATATAGTCGAAAAATGCCTGTTAATGAAGTTCTCAGGAGGTATTAAGGAAATCCACACAGCCAGCGAGGGGGGTATCGAATGGATGAAAAAATTGGGCGTGCGACTATGACCAAGGGGGTATCAATTAAAACAATGAAAATATTGAGTTACCAATTATTATTACCAAACTTAATTCTTAATTTTAACTGTTATCTTTTGACTATTTATAACTATATAACTTAATTAGTACTAAGTCTTTTAATTTGTTTTTATGACTATTATTCTAATTTATATTATTGAAATTTATATATTTACTTACTTATTATTTTATGCTTGCCGGAGCCATATGCTAATATAATATAAAAACCCGAAAAACAACAAATCACCTAAACATGATTAAATCTCATATAAAATCATCAAAAACCTCCCTCCTAAATCAATTATTTGGCTGACTTATATATTCAACGCCTTACTTCGACTATCTTATTTCCCTCCCACATAGAATCATTCTATGATAATAACAATATTAAAACCTGAAAAACTTTCTGACAGCTCTACCTTGTACAAGCCAATCAATCTCTTGCCGTCATTTGGTAAAATGTTTGAAAAAATAATTCTAAAAAAGCTAATGCCAATGGCGTAAAACGACAATATTCTGCCCGAGTTTGGTTTCCGTTCTAGACACTCAATCACCCATCAACTACATCGTGTAACCGATTTTGTATCCACAGTACTCGAATTAAAAAAAATACTGCTCCAGAGTCTTTCTAGACGTTGCGAAAGCTTTTGACACCGTTTGGCACCATGGATTACTGTTTAAACTCAAAAAATTATTACCAATCCCTTACTATCTACTCTTAAAGTCATACCTTGATAACAGATCGTTCACAGTCAGAATTAACACCAGACTATCAACACACCACAAAGCTCAAGTTGGCGTTTCTCGAGGTAGGAACATCGCCCCATTTCTCTACATTGTCTACACTGCTGAAATTCCAGTGCATCAGTTCAGTCTCATCGGAACTTTTATCAACAACACAGCCATAGTAGGAGTTAAAGAAGTCCCCCCCACGACCATTCCGTCGTAGGACGGAGGCTTCAAGTCCCCCCAGGAACTTTTCAAAAGTCGGAATTGCGCAATTGGGGATGCAGTAGCAGCTGTATACGGTGATTTCACCGATCCTGGCTCAGGTGAAGCCTATACCATTACCCTTGTCAACAATGCTAACCGACGATTGGTTTGGCACATAAATGCACACTTACTGTCGGTGCTCGAGATTCAATTTCTATCATACAGACGGAGGAAGTTGCTAATCAACACTATGTCTACTTTACGCTCCAACGTAGTCACGGTCATCCAGCTGGTGGACCGTTCAGCAGTGATTAAGGTTAATCTGGATAATTTTAATTGATGGCTGTTGCGTAGCAGAGGTCCATAACATGGCTGTAAGGAGGGTTCTGCAAGCACAGGCGCTGCCGGTATAGTTAGATGGGTGGCCAAAGGACTTGCAGGCAGAAGACTACAAGAAGCAACCAGGTGGCCCTTAACCTTTTACGCCTGAAGTATTTACGCGTTTCATGAGCCTAACAATCAATGGCCTGGTATCCTAGTTCCACACAATAAGCATAGCTTCGTGGATGGTTACCCAGCTCTATTACCCAGCAGGTGGCCCAACCAACCTTAAGTTTCTTAGTCTCCACTAGCTTCAAGCCAGCTGATATGACTCAAATAGCTAAATAAGATTTTTTTTTTATTTATTGCGTGTTTAAATTCAGCATTCATATTGCACGAATGTTTAATTAAATTTAAAAAAATTGACCATATAAAAATGTACAAAACAAACCAAGACCAATTACTACTTTTTACAACATTACGAGTATTTGGATGTTTTAATAATAATCCAACATCTAGACAATTTCAATCTGTTTACAAAAAACTAGTTGTCCATACAACTAACATTGAAAATGTCAACATAGGAAATTTTATCCCTCTGGAAAATATAGATATATTGTATTATTCAAGTGCCGATCCAATAAAAACAATCAATACTACTAACACATTTAATCATAACATTGATTTAATTTCATGAGAAGAAAATGCCCTAAAAGTTGATTCATATATAAATGATCATAACTAGGGAACGGATTTTAATTGAATATAAAATCAAAAATATTTAAATATATATTTGTTTATTACTTAATAAATATTTATTTATAAATGTATAATATTTAAATTGAAAATAAGATAAAATTATTAAATAATTAAAAAATATTAAAAAAATTAAAAATGTATTCCGAATCATCATAGTCTTCTTGTGGGAAACAGTTAGAAACGACATATAACTTGAAATTTTCAAATGTAAAGTGGCAGCGGTTCGGTCTTAACATTGTTTTGTAATGGCTGAATGACCTCTCCACATCAACGGACGTGACAGGTGCATATTTCATACACATTATTTCTTTTGGAGTGTATTAAATTTCTGAATAATTGTTATTCGGAGTTTTGTTTAATAGTATGTCCCTTATTGGTCAAACATGCATCACGTAACTTTTTAAATAAATGTTCATAAGTCGATGTACGTTTATTAGAAAGCAATGCATATACCAGAGACTTATAAATACAATTTTGAAAGCCATGCAGTACAAAAAACTGATAAAAAAATTTAGTACAGAACTGGAATGTTTCGTCCATAAATACTTTTTCCATAGAACATAAGTATTTTAAATTTGTGAGACATGTAAATACAATTATATTTGTTTCTTTATCATTAATCCTTTCAAACCTATAATTATTTAAGTGAATAAAAAAATTTTTTTTACACATTTACATTTACAGTATATTAATTAACATATTTACAAATTTTCATCGTTTTTGCATAATTATTTTGGAAGTTATGGAGTGGGTCATCAGAATGACCCATAGGTCGTCATGGAGCTAAAAACTGTCAATGAACAATATAATAGATATTACAAAACAACTTGTTTTATTAGTGTATAAAATAAAAAAAAAAACATTTTAATAACATATTATTATAAAATTTAAAAAACGTAAACATAAAAATTAAAATCAATCAATTAACAAACAATTCGTATTTTTCTAAAAATAAATACAACTGTAAATAAAAAATTAAAAAAACAAAATTGGTGCCTGTTTAGAGTACTTGAAAAATATAACAAATCTCAAAATCGGAATATAATTTGTATCCAAAGTATCAACTATAGTATCATCTGCATAATCTATTAAATTTTCAAAATTACCGTCGAATTGCTGAAATAAATCATCTAATTCTACACCCGGAAAATCATCTCCCCCATCGAATGCCAAGTCGTCTTCATCATCATCTGTAATTTCTAAATCGGAGACTTCCCCATTCTCCAAAAGGTCTAATATACCTTGTGTTGTTAGTTTATTAGCCATATTTTTCCATAAAACACTAATGCGTAGTAAATATAACAAACGAAATATCAACTAAAACGATAATTGTTTTGTAACAATATGTTTATACTTTTGTTTTTAATTCATTTTTGTGATAATAATTATTATTTATTATGCACACGTGCGAAAATCTGATTACAATATTTCCCTCCATTTCAAACAAAGACATTCTCGCGCGCGATCGCATTATCAGGCGTAGCGGCCGGCGGGTCATTATAATGTACCACTGTTCAATCGCATATATATAGAGTAGAAATAGAGCCACATGCATGGCTATAACAAGATATTATTCATACAATATTATACAATAAAATAAAAATGATTCATAGGGCACGATCTAGCAGAAAAATTTATAACAAGCAAAATATTTTTTTTTCATTATTTATGATGAACAAAAACTAATAATTCTTGTGTTAAAATGACTAAAAATTAATTTTTTTTTTTAATTATGTTCTAGACAACATTCTCTATATTTTTATTTTGACAGAATTGAATTGCCATCATTATTCAATTAGTTATATGCAATCAAACTAGTGGGTCATTATAGTGACTCGCCGGTCTGAAAGGGTTAATTAACAAAAAGTTTTCATTTTTGTTAGTCATAATATTCATATTTATTAGAACTTTATGTACTTCATTAATATCTTTGGGAAGTGGTGGGTAATATTTGGTTTTTTTATTATATAAATTTCTACGAATGTATGAAATATCATTAGTCAGTAATTGTGTATCGTTTTCTAAACTACGAAGTTCATTTCTTATTATTTTAGATGGCATTTCATTTATATTGCTTTCAGATATTTTTCGTTTGATACTATTACTTACTATTTGATGTTCAATTGTAGAATCTGATTTATGACTATGATCCAAAACTGATTTTTCTTGCAATAGAGTGTTTTTCTTATTGAAGACCAATTTAGCCTTGCATGTTTTTTTAGTGCATTCCCATGTTTTATTACCATTTATTTTTGATTCGTATTTAAATTTGAATTTAAAATCGTTTAACACTGTTAATACTTTGCCATTCTGGCTAAACATTGTTAAAAATTCCATGGCGTTGAATAAATATTAAACTTTTAACTACTTTTATATATCGGTATATATCGTATTATATTATCAAAAGTAAAGGAATCAATAATACCGATATGTTTCGTTAAAACTTAAAAATACATTTGGATTTACCTTACCAATTTGTACTCAATACGAAACATTACATAATTAATTTAACGATATACGTACATAGGTATATCTATATTCTATATATAGTATATGTAGAATGTATATAAAATAAATTGCCGCAGTTTGTATAATGTATCTTATCGGTTTTGTCGCAGATTGTATAATCTTAATTTTTTTTTGCCGCAGTTTACATATCAACTTTTAGAAAAAGGTAAATTTTGCCGCAGTTTACCATCTCTCCATTATTGACATTACAGTATTAAATCCTGGGTTATTTTCCAATACATTTTTTAATTTTATATCAGTTAAAACTCCAATTTCTCCAGGAACACGTTCTAATTGCTTTATGGCATTATCAACTATTTCTAAGCTCTCTGTTAATGGCATTTTAGAAGTTTCTAATTTTGAAATATTATCAACTTTTTTTTTTTTGTTAACAGCCCAAGGGCTGGTTGGCAGCAATTCTCCATTCTTCCCGCTTCTCTGCTTTCCGCTTTAGCTCATAGTATGTTACGCACCCTAAATCCTTCACTAATTGGCCTATGTATTCGAGAGGTGGTCTTCCTCGGCTATTCTTCCCTTCTATGGATCCTTCTATTATTCTACCTAGTAGATTGTTATATCTGAGTGAGTGTCCAATGAGTTTAGCTCTCTTAATCTTCAGAGCTTTCAGGAAGCTTCTTTCTTCTCCAACTCTACGAAAAACTTCCTCATTTGATATTCGATCTCTCCAACTTATTTTAAGAATTCTCCTATAGCACC
The DNA here is from genome assembly GCA_014851325.1 of Pentalonia nigronervosa. NCBI lineage: Eukaryota > Metazoa > Arthropoda > Insecta > Hemiptera > Aphididae > Pentalonia > Pentalonia nigronervosa. Next base: position 13,360 of record JACXSJ010004392.1, read on the forward strand.
AAACTTCAAATGCGAGTATGTTCTTTTCCTCCGCTTTCCTTATTGTCCATGTCACACTACCATAAAGTGCTACTCTCCAAACGTATGTCTTTAGCAAGTTTTTTCTTATTTTTAAATCTATGTTTCTAGAAGTTAGTAGGTTCTTCTTTTTTTGGAATGCACATCGTGCCTGTTGTAATCTGCTTTTTATCTCTTTGACGCATCTTCCATCATTTGTTATTGTACTTCCCAAATACTTATATTCATCAACTACTTTTAGTGCCTCACCTTCTA
>JACXSJ010004393.1:0-13624 GCA_014851325.1 Pentalonia nigronervosa
CTTTATGAGAGCGGCTCTGACAGCGCAGCGACGTTTTTCAGGTATGCGAATGGTTTTTTGTCGTACAGGCTACTTTTTTAATGCTGAACCCGGTTCTTCAAAGTTGGTTATCCATATTTTAATAGCCTTAGCCGTTGGTACCGAATCGTGGCGTTTAAGATTAAAATGAAAACGAAATTCACGGTGTGCGGCTACGTAACTGTCATTATTTTTGTAAAACGATTTTATCGCATAAGCACGCTGTTTACCACTCCAGTGTTCCATGTTTACTAAATGGCATGTTGTCTTTGAACTAATAATATTTAGTGAGAATTCTTATCTTAATTACTACTAAGAAAATCTATTTTTAAAATCGGCCGTTTCAGTGCCCCACCCTGTAGTTGTAATATGAGGTACCCCCATTTGAAGTGTTCATCAAATATTACACCTAAATGTTTGTTAGAACTTATTCTTAATATTTCCCTACGGTTTTCCTGACAGTAATTCACTTCATTAATACATATATATATATATATATATATATAAGCATCAAATATTTTTAACAATTCTATAAATCATAATATATTTATTATTTGAATAATAATTGTTGCGTATTACTTTTTTAAAAAAGTCATTCTTGAAATAGTTTTGTTTTTATATTCTTCCATTGTTTTTCATGTAGTTTGATTAATTAATTGTTTTTTTTTATATTCATCTAATATGTTTTTGCATACCTAAGACCTAAATTCCAACTGCTAGTTAAATAAATAAATAATTATAATAATAATCTAAAATCTAAATTTTATTTAGCAGTATTAATATTTATAAAAATTAAGTTAATTATATTGTTATTACACTGCTTCGTCAATTACTAAAGATAAAATCCTTGTTTTGATAGACGAGAGTCTCTAAAAAAATAATAAGAATATAATAATAATTGTAGAAATTAATTAATTATAAAATAAAATAAAATATATATGTTTCCGTGTTTAGTATTTTTGAAAATAAATTATACAATTTTAGTTTATACTATTGATACAATTGTTTTTATGTAACTAGTGCATTGTTTAATAACCATCTCTTTACAAATAACTTATAAAAATTACAGATTTTTGACGGTTTTTTATTTGAATGAGGAGCTTTTCGTATAATTTTAGGCCTGTTATTGGATAGCTGTTATAATATTTTAAAGTTTTTATTTTGATTGATTTGAACCTTTAAAATTAAAATTTTCCCACCATAAACAAATAGGACTATTATAGGTGGACTATGTTCTCAAAATTCATTTGAATAATAAAGGTAGAAATAGATTTGGCGGAAATGAAAATCGAACCTTTTTCGTTTTGGCAGAAACGACTGACGCCCATAATATCGTTGGTCACACGACACGATGACGTGACATATTATTGCTGTTGTTGTTGTTTCTTTACTATAAATATCTAACGGAGAGTTGTGTACTTACGCGTTTATATTCGACACAATAATTGAGATAATTTAATTTTTACAAATCAACGGAAGTATCCATAATTATATAAGTCAACCAACCTATAAAAAATAAGAAACACTGGTAACTCGTAGATATATATTATATATTAAATACCAAACACAGGGTGTATATATGACACAAATGATGGTTAAAACTTGGAGTCAAATAATGAAAATTATATATACAATATAATTATAATCACCACCGTCGTATTCTCCGAACTTCGAGATGAATCAAGGTTAAAAAATTAGAAATAAAGGAACAGAAAATAAATCCACAAAAAAGCAACTTATTTTTTTAACATATATTAATCATAATATATTTTTAAAAATTAATACTATTTTAATTCTATAATAATCGATTCAAATAAAATCTTAAATCAAAGATTTTTGTTTAAAAGTTACCTGTATAATAAATAAATGATTCTTCATTAGTTAGTGATATATTATGGTAGAATACAGGCCATTCCCTCCTATGTGTATTCGAACATTACATCTATGACATTACATTTTTCACTTTTTTGTTTGAAAAATGTTAATTGTTTTTGGTGAGTGAATTTTTAACTATTTAACGTTAAAAAAATTACCTATAAGTTTATACAATTCAAGTATAATTCAATTGATTTCACACACATAAAAATGGTTAGTTGTTTTAACTCCAAAAGTAGTTAATGTCTAATACATTCGAGCGTCGATTTTGACTTAGAATTCAATAAGTGTTGATTTTATAATTATTTAACATAATTAAGATGACTCCAAATATACTTCTAAGTAAAAATTAAAATTTTAATATCAAAATATTAAAAATTTTCAAATTATTTCGTGGTTAAAAATTTATTGAATGTTTAGATTTTATAGCAGCTAAGGATTGAAAATTTAAAACAAGGTTCTTCGTAAGTATTTAATAGTATAACCAAAAAATCAAAAAAATATATTAAAAAAATAATTTTTTATAGACATTTTAAGTTTAAATTTGGACGAAATTAGATATATAAATGAATAATGACAATGTTAGTTATTTCGTTGTAATTTAAAAATATTTTTCGTGAGTGCTTAAACCTTTTAAAGAATATTATTATATTTTATACACTTAATTAAATTTTCAACTGCAATGTTTTCTGCAAAAATTAATTCAACCTACTGTATTATTAATAGTAAAATTAATTATTTTAATAGTAATAATATCTTAAAATACACTTAGTTATGTAAGCTGACAAACGGTATTCGCTGAAATTGTTTTTCATATATAATGATTTATATCAATAAATTCAAATTTAATACATCCATGTGATCTACTAGATTCCTACTGTATAGTTTTTTTTTAAATAATAATTTACACTGTTTATAATTTTAATATAGGTATTATATTTATTACATAATTATACGATAAATGCATTGGCTTTACAAAATAAAAGTAATTTAACAAACAAAAAATATAAAATTAGGATCAATATTTTTGTTTTTTTGTTTAAAAAAAAATTATTAAATTTTCTTAGCATTAAATTTGTTAAATACCTACTAGTAGTAGGCTACTACATTTTTTTATGTTCCAACATATACCAAAGTTTAATTAAAAACTATAAAATAGTCTTATCTTTTCTCAAAACAATTATAAGAATACCTATTAAACATTTATAAGTTTGTTGAGAATATTTATTAAATTATTGAAAATGAATAATTATTACTATATAAAATATAAATATATAATATATACTATAAGAAAAAAATGTATTTGTTTAAAACTGACAAAAGATAGTTAAGATTTTTTTGTGCTCAATACAAATCAAAAATTTCAATTGGACATAATCAAAATGATAAACCAATACAAACCACAATAAATTACACAAACAGACAAAGGGAAAGAAATTTCAATTTATTTTTGATAGAAATGAAATAGGCAAAACTATATAGCCCACAAAACAACAAAATTAATTCATATTGTATAAAAATAATCAACATAATTATTAAACTTTTAAATTTGATTATTAATTTTAGTTTTGGAATCGTTGTAACAAATATCTTTTGTTTTACCTACAATTGAACAACTATATTTTGATTAAAAAAATCTCTAGATGGGTCTTATATTTAAAGCATTAAACCCTTTACCCTCATTAACCTTTCTGAATATCAAACTACTTTTGATGATATACATAATTTGATGAATTTGATGCACATTTGATAAACAATATTGTTGAATTTTTATTTTAAAATAAAATATTATAGAATATATTTTTTTAAAATTCATTATCAAATAAAGTACAAAAATGTTTGCCTAAAGTTTATAATAATTATGTTTGAAAAACTGTCTATATAGTTCAATTTAACTCTTAGTGAAACTAGGATTAAATTAGTTAAGTTACTAATAGCATAAGCTAATAAAAAGTTAAAATTTTGTTTGTTCAACTTAGTTTTCATGAAATAGTTTGAAATTAATTTATTTTATTTTCATTAACCATAAGCAAAAAACAAAAAGCAGTTTGAGGTACCTACATTAACTATTATACAATATAAATGTATATTTATATTATTTATATAACTATTATAAAAATAGTAGTATAAATACTTTTTGTGCACTGAGAATTAGGATTTAAAAAATTATTGTTTTCATATAATAAATGACTCATGAAATTTATCCAAAAACCCTCAATATTAGTCTTCTACTGGTACTCACAGCTAATACTTTTGTAAGAGATTTTATATGTGTTACAATATGGATTGTATACAATAGTCATGTTTAAATGTTAATTTATCAATTGATTTTGTAGGTCATGTGATAATAAGTTTAAACTGTGGGTTGTTTGGCAACAATTGTACTGAAAATTAAAAGTAATTTTAAGACTTTACTTTTTGTTTAGGTCTAAAAATCAATTGTAAATTAAAAGAATGAAAATAAAATAAATGTAATTAAAAATGTATGATAATGTTTTCTTATGTTATTTATTTGCTACACGCTGAGATAGAGAGCAAAAAAAGATAAATTACAGTTAAGACATGATAAATAAAATATAATTGGATACACAATATTAACTACTAATGTAAGAACAATAATAGCCTAAAGATTGATTATAGTTTTTGTAGGTATTAAGAATTTAAAAAATGGCTGTATTGAGTAGTATGGATAGAGTTAAATTTGTATGAGATTTGGGATTAAAATAATATTTTTAATATTTCGTCTATACACAAATTCAATAATATAGTTAAAATAAGATTATAATAGAATATAATACACACATAAGAATGAGCCCAGTCTTCTAATGCAAAATAATTTAAATTTAATCAAACTTAAAAATAATTATATGATAATTGGAACACAAAAAAAAAAATTTCTGATAAAACTTCAAGTTAATTACATTTTACTATTATGCTGTATCAGTGAGCTCAGAATCGTCATCTATATCACCATCTGCCGGTACATTTGGTGAATGTACATTGGATAGCAAATCTCTCATAGCGTCCAACAAAGAGTTGACACTTTGACGTAAATCACTCCTCATTTCTTCAATTTGCTCACCGACCATTGTTATTACAGGTCTTGCAACAGCTTCAGCCTCTGCTGCTAACTCTTCGTCGACATTACTAAAAGTTAAAAATAATACACATTTTTATATTTTTATCATTCTTTTACAATAGATACAATGTTGATAAATCACCTTTCATCAGAAAGGGCTTGAAATACAGGATTTAGTGACCGGAAGAACGTAGAGAAAAGTGAATGGTTTTCCACAGCTGTTCTACTGATGCTCTCGTGAGGCGATAAGGAATTGTAATATGATGTACCGTCTGGTGGTGGAAATGGGTCCATAATGAGAATTGGATTTGTCACCGCCTGACAACATAACATAAATTAGAGAAATACTAAATAAAAATGATTACTATTTCAATAATTTTTTTTAACAATATTGCTATAAGAATTGTTCATTATTAAAAAACTAAAAATTAAAATGTTACTTCTATATATTATTATTTATTTTAATAGATTTATGTATATATATATGTTATGGGCAAAGTAGGAAGTTGGACATTGTATCATAATGCCCGATTTTTAAGAACAAAGTAAAAAAAAGTTTACATTGTCTAAATGTATATTAACATTGTAGATAAAATTAAATACAATATCTTATTGAGTACTCAAATAATTATAAAAAAATCTTGAAAATAAATGCCTCAAATATTTTTTACTTAGGTATTAATAGTTTTTATATATATTATCTGTCGGAATCATTGTTAGATTTTAGGGTACCTACTATTGAATAACATAATTATTATTTAAAGGTGATTTGACACAAATAAAATTGATATTATTACTTATTATTAAATTATAGTCATTGAAATTATTTTATTTTATTAATTATATAATAAAATGTTATGTTACCTAATAATATAAATGCAAGTATATTTGTTCCTAAATTAGATAAGTATCTCTTATATTGTGGTATCAAACAAATGCAATATGTTGTAGGTGTTACTACTTGTTACGTATGAATGTTATTTGATATAAATGTGCACAGTGCACTGTATTTAATTATTTTTTCCCACATGAATCCAAGCAGGGTACATTTTGCCCAGGAACTTTAGTACAATGCCCGGTAAATGTATGAAACATAGAAGTATTAAAATAATCATTCTAACATTGTCCAAAACGTTGGGGCATTGTATTACAATGCCTGAATTTCATACTTTGCCCATAACAATATTATTAATTTTACTTTAAAAGGAAAAAAATATTCATTAAATATTTATAATTTCCAAACACAATCAACAAAAATATTCTATTAAAAATTAAAAATTTGGGTATGCTTTCTAAATTCTAATTTAGTTATTATTATTTTTTTTTTGTTTATTTTAATGTAATAAATATTCCAATTCAATATTATTAGACTCAAGACTTTATATAAATTTAATTTCAAAAACAAGTTTTAAATTTATTTGAATATAATTAATCATTAATGTAATTGCATTATAGCATAATATAGTGAAATTAATTTAAACTTTAAAGCATGGGTCAGTAACATTCAAATATCAAACCAATTGTGTAACTCACATAATATATTTAAAATTTACATAAAAATAAACACAAAGAAAACATTACAGAGCTCTTAATTTTTGTTGATATAAAACTAATTCTTAAATAATTTCTATTTGTACAATATTGTGCAGTGTACTATATTTTAGTGTTTAGTATAAAGTTTAGTAGTTAACTGTAAATTACAATTTATTGAACATGTTGTCATATAAAAATAAAATAATAATAATATCCTGTCCTAAAAAAAAAAATGTTATATTTTTTGTGACTCTTAATAACATTTCTAGAAGTGTATGGCCTTTCATAAAAAAAATGATTGTAGACTCATGCTATAAAAATGTTGAATATGAAACTTTTTCGCGCAAAACCTTACCTCACAGAAAAACTCTCATTCTTTATTTTTATTAGAAAGATAAATTTTATGTAAGTTACATAACATTTTTATTTTAAAAACTAAACTTTTAGAAGATATAAAAAAAATGTCTATTTTCTATATTTTATTGTCTATCACATATTTTTGAGTATTTGAAAATTTTTTTCTTGCATTTTTTTTAAGTAAATCAATAAATTAGAGTCCAGTGAAAACTCTGAAAGTTGAAGATAGTATTCCGCTTTCAATACAAAAATAAAGATCAAAACCAGACTATTCTACATGACACAATAGGTTTTAATCTTGTCATTTTTTGTTTACCATTAAATTATTAACATCTTTATTAATCTAAAATTACCTCAGCCGGTGGTGCGATTGTGTCACTCATGTCTGATAATAACAAATGTCTGTGTATATTTAATGGTGGTTTGGCACTGTATAAAGTTGCTCGTAAGTTTTCCATGTTTTTCACTACAGGGTCCTTAGCGTCTACTCTATCAAGTACAATTTGCACATTGCGTTCAAGCCATGGTAACAGTTGAACTTCTTTCCATATATGATAGCTCCTCGTTACATACATGGATATTAAATAAGTCAATGATTTAGGTTGTCTAGAAAACCAAATTTTTATAAATAATTGTATAGTCAAACCACAATAATATTATGTTATTATACACATTATATATATAATGTAAAATGTGAACATACGTTTCAGTAGCATAAGTCGTAAAAAAAGAATGTGCATTGACTCGCTTGTCAGCCTGAATGGAACATTTTTCTAATAAAGGTATTAGAACTCCAGGAAACATCATTAATGCTTCTTGTAACAATGTATGAGCAATTTCAACATCACCTTTTTGCCATTTAGCAACAGCAAGAGAAAACTTGATATTAGGAAGCTGCGTTAAATTTCTTGCGGAATCAAAAGCATTCACAAAATGAATGAACCATGTATATTCTGAAGAGCGTAAAGCATAAAAATCAATACATAGTACTACAGCAAGAGGATCATCCATTGGGGATAGGGACAAAAGAAGTTTGCAGAATTCCAAAGCTGTTCGATAACATGCTCTAAGTCCAACAAATGTTAAATGTCTGTATAAAGTCAGGAACAACGCTCTAAAATCAACAATAATAAATAAATACAATTAAAACTTTTATACTGACTTATAGACTAATCATAAATTTGAATTGAATAACTGAATAAGTAATAAGTTAATCAAATTATGTATTTTTACATTTAGCATTCATAAAATCCACATTAAAATTAGATTTATCTGGACAAATGTCTATTCATTAATATTTTTTTGTTTCTTTTAATAAATTAATAATTTTCAATAATATATAAATATAAAAAATGTATAGAAGAAAAAGTTATCCCAAATAACAAACTTAAATTAAATAAATTAACTATTATATTTTTTGTTAAAAGATAATACAGCTATTAGTTTATCAGTTATCTATACCAATCACAGTTAAGATTACTCCATCTACATACAGATTTGTTAGATGATACCATATTGGCTCCCAAGGTATGTGACCTTTCTGCAAGTTAAGTGGCCATATTGCGTCCACTCAAAATATAATGCTGAGTTCACAGCTACTCATCCTAACATTTTCCATTTTGTGGACATTTTGAAACAGATAATAGGTTGACACAAATATAAAACTCCATAACAAGAGTATTAAGAAAAAATTAAAGATCAGCATAACATTTGTAATGTTATTATAAGCAATTTATTGAAAAATTTAAACAAGGAAAAATTACCAGAGTAGAGTATGTAAAAAATGTTTCCTTAGAGTTCAAACATTTTTTTTTTTTTAGTGTTCATTCAGTTCAATTGATTTAGATTTATTTAATTTATTTATTTTAAACGCCAACATTTTTAGCTCTATGCCTACAGAGAATTTCCTCTGAATAGCCAGTCCACAACACGTAAATGAGAAGGACATTTTGTTGATTGGGAGCCAATACGTCCATACCACTGGTAAGTGGTAATAACCTAACCTGTCGGCTTGGAGCCAATACGGCCATCTTCAAGTGAAAGATGGGAGCCAATGCGGAGACATCGGACTTGTTTACTATAACTGTGTGGTAATTTAAACATCATTAGAAACAAAATTCTGTACCTCAGATTTATTGTTTTAATAAACCAACCTAATATTGTTTAAGGTTCAAATAACAACCTTGGTATAATGATAATCATAGGTGTGCACAAACACTATCAGAGTATTTTTATACATTACATATTATTTAACCCTTAATATCTCTATTACCTATTTAAAATTATAATCATGTACACCCAAAAATGTTTTTTCATTAATTAGTCGACTACAATAGTCTACCTTGACAACACAGTGCGCATATTTATAAAATAAATCAAAACGGCCAGGTTTTTTAAAATTAAAACTAAAATAGATATTTTTAAAAAATGTCAACAGTAATAAACCAATTTATGAAAGACTTAAAGTACTAATAATATACTTTTTGCAAATACAATAAAATACCTATTTTCATGTAAACGATAGTCTAAACGACATTTTCCATTTGACAAACTAAACATGGGATGGAATGAATTTTCCAATGAGTACAATGCCTGTTCAGTGAGTTCAGCTGCAACTGGTAAGTCTTCACTAAGTCGTGCCCATTCTGTCATTTGTAATAATACGTCAACGTGGTATGGATGATTATTGATAATGTTCTAAAATTAAATTAAGATAAGTATAAGATCTTATTTTTCAGTTTAAACCTAATTGAAACCAACCACTAGATTTCCTGATGACATATGAGACACAGCTGTATATAGTTGTAACTGAACTTGTTGGTATTCTTGACTATGTTCAAAGGAAAAATACATAATACCATTTTTGCTTTCCAAATATTTCATTGTTGAACCTACAATTTATTGTTATTTTTCTATAATTAATACAAAAATGTTATTAAAGTACTAATGTAGGCACCTGATTTGCCAACGGGTGGCCAATTGTCTTTAGGTGTCACCAACCATGTGGTTTTCAAATGATTTCTTCCTCTAAATTTGCGTTTGCTAAAAATTAAAAACATCAATCAATAAAACACATCTGTATTTATTTTAATTAACTTATTAGTTATTAGTAAGTAACTATAAAAATAGCAATTACATAATTATATTGTAGTTTATTACAATACAAACTACACTTATATTTCATTAATAAGCTTTTGTACATAACTAAAATATGCTCATTCAAACAACTATATCAATATGGGCTACTATTACGGTTTATATAAATGCAGTAATATTATAATTATTAAATATTAAGATAAATTTAAAAGTTATAAATGACAATGTACATCTTGTTTACTATATACATATTAAATGTTGATTTTTAACAATTAATATATTGATGTGTACCCGCTCATCCTGATCATTCGTAAGGACGTGTTTACGTGAAATAATGCATGGAAAGATTTTTTAAATTAATAAAAGACATGTTTATTTACCTACAATTTATAGAATTAAGCTTAATACTGTTTTAAGACTTCTTATATAGATTTTTTGATTGATACAAATGAGGTTTTGCGAGGACATAACAAACCTGAGTTACGGGTCTATAAGGTTTTCACATTCCTGGGCGGGGATATAACAAGTACTTGTTATTTATATAGGAACCTGATATTTAAAAAAATTATTTATTTTAAGTGGTAAAAACAGTATAAGTTAAATATTTAATATGTAATCAGTAATAACACCTATTACTAAAATATAAATTTAATTAAATGTTTTATATAAATATCTTACAATTGGTTTTTATTAATTAAACTAATTTTATAAAGTATAAAAATCAATGAAATAATTAATTTTTACCTTAGCTCAGCTTGATGAACAACACGTCCAAACATTTTGCGCAATTCATTATTTGGGTTAAGATTTCGATGTTGTACAGACAAAATATTTTTGAAAAATATAGTATCACGGCTGTGCAACATATTCTGGGAAGAAGTAGCTTCGTCATCTTCATCTTCACCTTTGTCGGGTACTTCACCCAATATTTTATTCACTTCACGCACACTCCTTTCCACTTCGTCCTAAAGATGATAATTTTCAAATATACTTCATTTTATTGTTAAATTTGTTATTTACTTGCCTCAACATTATCTTCACTGCTACGAGTATGTGATGACAATACTTTACCGGACTTCTTTCTCTTCTTCTTTTTTTTCCTTCTAATGTTTTCTTTATCGTGCGACATATTTTCATCTTTCTTGTTTACAGAGCTAGTAGTTTCATGGTCATCGTCTTCTTTTACTTCAGACTCGGACATAGAACCATTATTCAGCTGTAAAACAATTGGTCAACATAACGATAACATCAATATTGTCTGCTAATAAAGGTTTATATATCGATAAGACGTTCAAACTCACCAAATCGTACATGTTTAAATGTCGTTTTTTGTTTACACCGCCAGAACTAGTTTCAGTGTCATCGCTCGCATCGTCTTTAACAGGTGGCAGGTCACGATCGTCCTGCAAGCCCATTTTCCGCAACACTCTCGAAGACATTGTGAATTTCGTTAATGACTGAAACACTCGGAAATCGTTTTCTTACATATTTCGCGATTGCATCGAAAAGGAAACAATTATTTTTTATCTTTTTTACGGCGTTGGAGATTCGGTGATTAACAGAACTTATAAAGTGATATGCCCAATATTGTATTATTATTTTAGACTAATGAAAATTGACAATTAAGCGACAATAACAATAATATCAATAATGAAAAACACCAACAGTTGGACGTCCAGTGTCATGGTAGACGTCACAATAACAATTTGCATTTGCACCACTACGATTTTACTGATTGGATTGACATTTTTTTTTATCACGAACCACGATAATTATCTCAAATAACAGCTGGACGATTTGTTGGTTAAGGAATATTAATTTTAGAAAATTCACACTATCAGTGTCGTCAGCCAGCGCTACGGCTGATAAGTGATAACACAGCGCAATCGGTAATCAGCATGTTGAAAAGGATACGCACGCTTTCACGGTTTTCAAACAAAGTGAAATCGTGTGGCATCCGTTTGTGTCGGTATTCGTATTGCGTCGACGACGACGACGACGACGACATGTCCGGCGTACAGGAAAAGCCGCAGGAGAAGTCTTCCAAAGTCCAGCTGAAGACGCCCAAGGGTACCCGCGACTACGGCGCCGAACACACGGCCATCCGGAATGACGTGCTCGGACGGATCACGGAGGTGTTCAAGCGTCACGGCGCCGTCAACATTGACACGCCGATATTCGAACTCAAAGACGTGCTGACGGGCAAGTACGGCGAGGACTCGAAGCTCATCTACGACCTCGCCGATCAGGGCGGCGAATCGCTGTCGCTGCGCTACGACCTGACCGTGCCGTTTGCGCGGTACCTCGCCATGAACAAGATCACCAACATCAAACGGTACCAGATCGCCAAGGTGTACCGGCGAGACAATCCGTCCATTGCCAGGGGCCGGTACAGGGAATTTTACCAGTGCGATTACGACATAGCCGGCCAATACGACGAGATGATACCGGAAGCCGAATGCGTGTTTGTCGCCGCCGAGATCATCAAGACGTTGGATGCGGGCGAGTTCAAAGTGAAAGTCAACCACAGGCTCTTGCTGGACGGGCTGTTTGAATCGTGTGGCGTACCGACAGACAAGTTTAGGACGATTTGTTCATCGGTAGACAAACTGGACAAGTCTCCGTGGGAAGAAGTCAAAAATGAAATGATCAACGAAAAAGGATTGCCCGAAGAAGTAGCCAACAAAATCGGAACATACGTGCGGATGAATGGAACCGATGAACTGGTCACAGCTCTGTTTAAAGACGATCTGCTTACCACTTCTAAAATGGCAGTACAAGGGCTTGAATCGATGAAACTGTTTTTCGAATACATTAAAGTATTTGGAATCGAAAAACTTGTATCTTTTGATTTAAGTTTAGCTAGAGGTTTAGATTACTATACAGGAATAATTTATGAAGTAGTTTTATTAAATAAAGACGAATCTGTCGGCAGTGTTGCTGGCGGTGGTCGTTACGATAATCTAGTTGGTATGTTCCATCCAAAAAACAAAACCATACCATGTGTGGGTATATCAATTGGTGTTGAAAGATTGTTCACTGTAATCGAAGCCAAACTTGCTAAAGAGAAACAAAAAATACGTACTACAGAGGTGCAAGTGTTTGTGGCCGCTGCTCAGAAAAACTTGGTCGAACACAGAATGACTGTGTGCAGGGATTTGTGGAATGCCGGTGTAAAAGCTGAACATTCGTATAAGAAAAACCCCAAATTGTTGGTTCAACTGCAATATTGTGAAGAGAATGCAATTCCTTGGGCTGTCATAATCGGTGAAGGAGAAGTCGCTAAAGGTGTAGTTAAATTAAGAAATGTTAATACTAGGCAAGAGGAAGAAATTAAAAGGGAAGACCTAATTGATGAAGTATTCAAAAGGTTAAAAATTAATAACTAATATGTTTTTTTATTAATTACACATTTCGGTATTAAGTAATTTTTTTTACTAAGTGGTTTGTTAGCGGTTTATTCCTAATAAAAAATAAAAACATTTTATTTTTAATTACTTATCTTGTCATTATTATCTAGGTATATATTATTCTTGGTTTCATATTATGATCCCAAGTTTATCATGCTGTATATTTATTTTATAATCCCCAGTTTTCCATGCTGTATTATATAAAATGTACATGTTCAAACGTTTAGCCAAAACAACCAGTCCCTTATTATATAGT
>JACXSJ010004394.1:0-13629 GCA_014851325.1 Pentalonia nigronervosa
TAGCTCAATATTTAACAAAAATATGTAATATCAGTAAAATATGTAAAAATATGTAATTTAGATTAAATATGTAAGAATATGTAATATCAACCATAGCTTAAAATAATCAGATAGTCCTGTAACATATTTCTGTAAAGGAATCATTCAAATATTATCATTCACGACAAATATGTAAATACATACAAATCCGCACCCTAATGATGAATAATTCAAAAAAGCCAATCTATTTTTAATTGTTTATGTATTGTTTTTATACCCTACTATTATTTGATATGTCGATGCGCTAATAATGTACGATAATGTGACCCAGGTAAACAGGCTATGCACAAACGATTTACAGTATTTTTGCACAGGTATACAGACAATGCGCAAATAATAACCGGCGATTTTGAAAGTTTACATTTTAATAAAATTTAACTTTTCAACATTTTTTTTTTAAGTTACTAAATTTGAACTATGATAACTCTAGAGGTTATGATAAGTATATATTATATAAATATATGTAAATAATAACATGAAATATAAAATATAATATAACAATCATAATGCGTGATACCTGAATATAGCTGCCGATTGCCCGGTAATATGGATAATTAAATCAGAGACATACAAAATATTCATAATGATATATTAAGTTTTTGTAAAACAGCTGTTAGAAGAGTGAGGAGGAGGTTAATTAACGAAGTTAGCTCGGACAGACATTTAGATAAAGAAGTATCGTTAGTCATCTTCTTCAGACAAGACATCGGAAATTTCTGTATTCAGGGTGAAACAACGAAGGTTTTTAATTACAATTCTACATGGCTGTATGAACGAAGATGAAATGTGTGGAAACTAGCTGTGGTTTCCACGAGATGACCAATGATTACATTATAGTTGAATTACACCTCTGTGATGTATAATAAAATAAGAAGTTGTGGAATTACAAGTAAACCCGTTTGGATAGGTGATCCTGGTCAGTAAGTTATTGAAATCGGAGAAATTAGTAATATTTTTGATGTAATTTGTTTGAGTCGGTTTTTCATGAACATCATTTTAGCTGCTTGAGACAAACCGATTTGGTGATATAAAATGTTTTGACTTTTTGCCATGATTTAATGAATTTGATGAATTAGATAAAATATGCGTAATAAATATAGTTGATATAGGTAATAATATTATGAGACATGTTGTTAGTTAGTAATTTAATGATTTAATTAATGTTTCACAATAGTTACCCACTATACTAAACTGACATTTAACTATTTACAATTTAAATTGGTCTTAGGGCTTATAAGTTTTAATAACTAAGTTATAGGTTATTAATTATAGATACATCATAAATAAAAGTATACAATATGTTCTACAAATTAAAAATAAAATATGGATGCATAGAAACGAATAATAAACATGAACCTATGTTAGTTTTGACAAACATTTACAATATTATTAATGGTAAATAATTTTTAATAATTTTGCATTAAAATAAATAAATGCATCAATAAAGTAGTGATTAATAATTCTGTGAGAAATAGTTAATTAGAAATTTTCAATTGTATTGATGCAATAATACACCTAAGTGCCTAGCCAATATTAATTAGTTGTTATAATCAGGTAATCAGATAATCAATATAATGTATATATTGTCAATTAATTATTTAGGGGTAAGTCACTAGTAGCGTTGCCCCGACTATAATATAATTAGTCAACTATCAACAATAGCACAATATACATTTTAAATGTAAGTGCTTTATATTTACTAAACATCATATCATGTAGGATATATAATGTATATTAAACATTGAATTGTAAAATCAATACATGTGTATATATTAATATACGTAATGGTGAAATGTTTTTTAATTTGATATTTATATTGCACCTACAAACAGTGGCGTCATTTGAGGGAGGGGCAAGTTGGGCATTTGCCCCTGTCTAATTGTAAAATCAGTCCAATTGTTGGGCCAGTTGTTGGTGAAATAACATGATTGTAATTTTTATAATTTTGAGGAAATATAATACTATGTAAGCACTAGAACACATTTGACACGATGATAATAATTAATATTTATAGTTTTTTACCTTAAATATATAGACGCGGTTACTATAATTTAAAAATTCTAAAAACAAAATGATCATTTTTAAATTTATCCGTGATTTCGAAAGAAAACGTCTGTAATAAAAGGTAAATTTTTTCGAATTTTCAATAAGGTTTAGCAGTTTTGTTTTATGTTATAATTTATAAACTTCGACACCTTTAGACAAATTTAAAATTATGTCACTGAGGAAGTGACTATAATTATTCTGCTCCTCGTCTTTTTTGCTAATTATTAGATGAGGCTACTTTTGCCTTATACGCGTATAAAATTATCTATATAAAATGGAAACTGCAAGGAGATAAAAATATAAGTGGAAGTTAGCTTGGGAGCGATGCGCTGTTTTTTTTTTTTGTTCAGTTATATGGGCTGGTCAAAACTTTTGCCCTCTCCTATTAAAATTGAAATGACACCATTGCCGACAAATGTATAAATATGACGCTATAAATGACAAAAAATGATTGATCGACAAATTAATGTTACACGTAGAAGCAAGCAAAATAATGAAAAAAAAAAATTCTGGGAGATCATCTAAAATAAAATATATGGTATCTGATAAAATCATATTTGTAACTATAACTCAAAATAATTATAAATATAAGATATAAAGAGACTGAAATACAAAATGATATGAGCTAGGTAATTAAAAATAGATTATAAAAATACATGAATAATTCGACAGTCGATACAAAATACAATTATGTTTTACGTATATCTATATCTATAATATATATATTGTAAAAGAGAAGCTCTTTTTTTGTATTTACGCTTATCTCGATAAGTACTCGTTGGGTGTAAGTATAGTTTTCAATAATGGTTTGGCCAAGTCTCAGGGAAGGTTCCAATGGTCTTAGAAAAATAAATTAGATTGCCAAAAATAATAAAAATGTAAAAAATATCTGGATTTGTATGGATGACCTATATAATACACAGTCGTGACCGTCTCTGTATTCCTCGAATGATAAGGCTGTTTTTCACACTCACAGTATAATAAAATAGTTTGTCAATTATATAATAAATCGTTATGATATTATTTATATCTGATCAGGGGTTCGTATGGGACACGTTTTGTTGCGAGTATGAGTAGGCAGGTATATAATTTTATTTTATTCAATTTACAGACATGTGTCCAATATATAATTTAATTATAAGATAACATAACAAAGTATTTTAATAATAATAATAATAATAATAATAATGATAATAATTTATAATAATAGTATAAATAATATAATTTAACTTTCTCTCTATTCGAAAGCATACATAAAGAAGACAAGAAAACAAAAAATGTGTTAAAAATGTATGAGGTATAATAATGGTCTAACACGCAGCTATTCTATATGTGTTATAAAAATAGACGTTTGTCTGTTTGATAGCCAGAGACTCAAAAACTATCGGACTGAATACAATAAATATTATATCAATAGCTATTGATAGATAATCTAGATCCCTCCCTCGAGAATTGGCGGGTGTTTAAAGCGTATTTTATCAACCTTATAGATAATGATGAAGGGTGGCTCATACGTGAATTTAGTATTCGGCTCACTAAAATATTTTTTTTATTTATTTTTAGAGATTGCAATTGGTTACATATTACTCTTACGATTAGTAAAAATATTGCATAATATACATTTTTTCACAAATATATTTATAAAATAAACAAATATTTGTTACGGGCGACGCCGGGCGGGACAGTTAGTCTAGTATAAAAATGTAAAAATCTTAAAGTCATAGAGTATAACTAATTTAAAAAAAATATATATGTATTCAAGTAACAGTATATATATAAAAAAAAAATTATAGTCAGAAAATAGAACTAAAATATTAACAGTCTCAAAACAAATTTTTATTTTATTCTGTTATATTTTTTGGCATTTTATAAGATAATCAGTTTTTTGTTTCCAGCTGCTGCTTTTACATATATCTTATATTTAATGAAAATAGATAACTAGACCATTCATCCTAATTAGACTATTTTGAAAGATTTTATATTTATATGTAAAATGGTATACCTTTTTTTTTTTTATTTTTTTTATTATAAGACATTCCTAGTCAACTATGGGCTATTTATATGTAGTGATAATATTTACAATTTTTATTTTTGGCTTTTATAACAAGATGATGATACAGAAATAAAAAAAAATAATAACAGATTAATTAACAATTAATTTTGTACATAATATGTGCCATACATGGAGTAGTGACAAGTTAGGGTGGCTTAGCGTAAGTGTTTGTTTATGCAAATAGGTCGTGCGGTCGTTCACGTCAAAGGCGGCGTTGTATCGGTGGTCCTGTGTTGAGTTGGTAGTGCATTGATCCCGTTGACTTTTCAATGAACTTGAAGAAGCTATCAACCAAATTTTTAATGTGGTCTTGAAGTTTAGAAATACTGAGATCTTTGTGAATACTTTTGTTTCTTACAAACCATGGGGCATTTGTTATAATTCTTAAGATCTTTTTTTGAAATATTTGAAGTATTTTAAGTCAGTAAGTGCACATTTACCCCAGATAGGGCAAGCATAAGTAATCAAAGGGCGCAGTATTTGCTTATAGATAAGTAAGGAACATTTTTTCTCTAAAGTTGATTTCGTGTTTAAAATAGGGAACAGCATTGCTAGGCGTCGGTAAGCTTGTTGGATTTTCGATGATAAGTGCGGCCACCAGGTTAGTCTTTTGTCCAACGTTACGCCAAGATACTTGACGGACGGCTTCCAAGGAATTGGTACATTGTTGAAGTTGAGCGAGGATGGAGTACGGTTACGACGTAAGACTGAACATAATGCTTGCGCTTTTTAAAGGTTTTATAGATATTTTCCAGTTTTTATAAAACTAAAATAATAAAATATTAAAATAAATGAATTATAAAAATTATAAAATTTATGAATAAATTATAAAATGATAAAATATTTAAGTGATTTTGTAGGTTTACTGTTATAGCTTCAACATTACGAGATTCAGTATATATCGTTGTGTCGTCAGCAAAAGGAGCTATGTTAATGCGTGGAGTTTGAGGTATGTTAGATATGTAAACATTAAATAATGTAGGGCCAAGTATTGATCCTTGAGGCACACCGGTTGTTATGGTTCATAATCAGAATAGTTATCGTTTATTTTTACAGAGAATTGTCTGTTAGAAAGAAATTCGCTAATTAAAATTTGTATATCAAATATGTAATTTGGTGTATTAATAGTTTTGAGTTTGTACAGCAATCCTTGATCCATACCTTATCAAAAGTTTTGGATATGTCAATAAAAACGGCACCTGCATGGCAGTGTTTTTTAAATGAGTTACTTATACATTCGGTTAAGCGTAAAAGTTGTTGGGTAGTTGTTGATGTGTTCTAAAGCCAAATTGAAATTTTGGAATTGTTTCAGAGCAGTCTAGGTGTGTTAACAGTCTAGAGTGAATGACTTTTTCAAACACTTTTGATAAAGATGTTAGCAGACTGATTGGTCTGTAACAGTCCGGGTTTGAGTTGTTTTTTCCAGATTTTTTAATGAAAATAACAATTGCTTTTTTCCATTTCTGCGAAAAACAACCAAGACGAAGTAGAGCGTTGAAAAGAGAAGTCATATAAAGAACTGTTTTATTTGGTAGTTTTTTAAGTAAGAGATTTGTTATACGATCGTGACCAGGAGATTTTTTAGTAGGTAGTCTTTTAAGGATTATTTTTATTTCGTTAGGGGTAACATGATTTAATGAATTTTGTACCAAGTAGTTTGGAGTTTTTAAAACCCGTTCGATCCTGAGATCGTTTGAGTTGTTAGCAATTTGGTTTAGAGAAAAAGTGTTTCGCAGGTTTTCTGAAAAAACTTTACATTTTTCTTCATCAGATATGACAAGCCGTGACGAGGTACGAAGCGGGGGAATAATGTTTGTTTCTTGATTAAGTAATCTATTTGTGACCTTCCATATGGTGGAGTCACTATGATGAATATTTGACAAAAATTTGTTGTAAAAATTTACACGAAAAAGTTGGAGTGCGGATTGCACTTCTTTAGTTAGTTTGTTTAATATTTTTTTATCAATGGAATTTCTGTGATTTTACCATGTACGTCTGGCGTTATATTTTTGTTGAATTAATGATAATATAGACTGTGGTAGGGCGCAGTGGCTATACGAGTTAGGTGGTGCGGTGGTTGAGCACACACGTGCAGCGTCTGTAATAATATCAGTGAATTGTTCGGGGCCATCTCTTCTGCTATTTGATTTGTAAGTATGTTTTTAGGTATTTTTAGATTTTTGTTAATGTAGTCTGAATAAATGTCCCAATTTGGTTTACATTTTATTATTGAATTATTTGAATGATGAAATTGAAATGGAGAGTTTATATTAATTTTGACTGGATTGTGATCCGAATTTAATTCTATGAGAGGTTCCTGTGTAATATTGTATGGGATTGATTCAATTACTCAAATATCTAGTATATCCGGTAGTCTGTTAATGTCATATGGAAAATAAGTAGGTTTACTAGGTGCAGATATTGTGCACGCGGTATCGGATATGTATTTTTGGAGCTTATTTCCATTCGGATTTACGACACGACATCCCCAATTTGTGTGCTTCGAATTTAAGTCGCTGGCCATTATAACATTGTTGTTTAAGTTCATTACTTTTTCGTAGTCAGTTATATGCATTAGGAGACTTGGAGGTTGATAAGCACCGACAATTAAAATAGATTTATTATTAATGTGTATCAGTACTCCTATGGCTTCAAAGCTTTGAATGTGATGGTGTTTAATTTTTTTGCGAACTAATATTGCTACGCCACCCATGGAACGTACCGGTGAGTTGCAATCCGCGCGATATACATTATACCCAGTGAATTAATTTTGTCCATATTAGATAAATGCGTTACGGACGAATGTCAATGTTATGATGATTTAGGAAAGCTGTTAATGTGTTTATATGAGTTTTGATACCGTTGGCATTCTAATTTAACATAATTATGTTATGGTTTTGCATTTGTATTAGTATTTAGTCTATTAATGATAATTGGCAGACTTTCGATAATTTTCTGCATTAATTGAGTAACAAAATTGTTTATCAGCGGTAAAAGTGTTTGCATAAAATCGTTATCTGCGATATTATTAGATTTCGTTGCTTTAGCGTAAGTTTTAAGTTCTGCGTTGGTGTTTACGTTAATTAACCGCTCGTTAGGTGCCGTATAATTTATATTAATACATTGTCTAGTTTGTTGAGAAGTGGCTTGATTATTTGCTAGTGTTTTTAAAGAAAACATTTTTTTTTGATTTTAATAATTCTTTGTAATAACTACATCCTCTGTAGTTAGATGGGTGATTATTGGCACAGTTGACACATTTTGGGGAGTTTCTTTTTCTTTTACGCATTGACTATAAAGATGATCGTCTGCACATTTTACGCAACAAGGAGGGAGATGGTAATATTTTTTGTATGTGAAAAACGCTGATAGTTTGTGCATTGAAGAATTTCTTTTGTAGGTTTTCTAGGTTCAACTAATACAACACAATGTAATAGTTGATTTAAGGCGTATATTTTTTTGGAAGCATTTAACAACAGAATTGCAACAATAGGGATAGGACACTTAAAGCGGTTTTGTAAGCGAGTTACTGATGTTATCTTAAAATCAAGATCTGATAGGGCTTTAAATATTGACTCTTCTGTAATCGAGATTGGGAGATTTCTAATAATAATGGATAGTTGTTTGTCCAAAGGAAATTGATAAGTGTGGTATTGTATTTCTGAGTCATCGAATTTTTTAGTGATGAATCTGTAATCATCGATCGATGATACATTTAATTTTAATGCGTTTTTGGTGTGGTTAATTGTGAACTCGTCAGTGATTATTGTGGATAATAATTTATGGAAATTTTCAAATTCTGTTATATTATATACGCATATCGGCGGTATTTTTTGACTAACCTCATCTTGTTGATTATCCTCACCTTCATTGGAGGTGGCGAGGTCAATATCAATGTTGTCATTTGGGTTAGTTAGCGGAGAATAGCGATTTTTGGCTGTAATTCGTGGTGAATAGAAGAGTTATTTGAGCGCCTCCTTTTTTTTTGAGTTTGTGGTGGAAGATGTTTGGGTCCTAGAGGACCCAGCCCCGTTTCCAAAGGGCATGCGGATGTTGATGATTGTGTTTGTCGTACGTGTTTTGTGGCGTAATTAAGTGGGCTCGGAGAGACGTTATAATGACCTTACGCGACGACTGTTGATAAGCGACTAAATGGTATACTAAGTTATATACACAAATACAAAAATCTGAAAAATACACATTAAAACCACCTATATGTTATTTCAATATACCTAGTATCTGTATTACAATATTATTTCTTACAATATCAAATATCTATATTAAATGATAAATACTATTTAAATGATATAACATATAATACTGCAGACTCATGTTAAAATCATTACTCTACGTTTTATATCTTTCCTATTTAATTGACCAGATTCTCCGAGATACTGGAAAAACGGACTCACGACAGTGCTGTAGCTAAATTGTCTATCTAGAACGCCGTCTAATTATATTATTATTTTTTGAAAAGTATTCAATTATATATTATATATATTCAATTATAACTATTCATAATATTATATGGTTATTATATCCTGGAAAAATAAACTGAATGATGGTGTTGTCAACACCAGAACGAAAAAAGGGAACATTTATATCTCGGAAAGTTATTCAAAATCTAAGCATCCCTAACATTTTAGAGCAAGTTACAATTATAATATGTACTAATACACATAAATATAAATTATTTTATACACATATATGTATAATATATAACCGGTACAGGTCGAAATGGATGATAATAGTGTAATTTCAATGTTTTTAATTACCGTATTGGTTTTCCTTACATTTTTTTTTAAAACCATTATTACCAATATTCAACAAGATACATCTTATACATAATAATGAACGGTGATGAGAAATTAACTTTCCGTGTCAGAAAATTTATATGAAAAAAATCTGACCTTTTGAAAATGTTAATAAACTAATATCTTATTATTTTAAAAGAAACCAACATTTATAAATTTATCTAATATAAATAACTTAATGTAAGCTAATAATCTTGTAGTTGATGTTTATCAATTTAACTAAAATAATTCTTGGACTTACTGAGAATGCATTAACTAAGAATGTCATTCTAATATTCTAATATATTTTTTTTATTTTAAACTATTATATTTTATTTTTTAATATATTTGCTAACTTTAGAGTATAAACTTGGGACTTTTTAAATTTCTAACAAATATTATTATTTATATTTATTTTCGCAATGTTCGACTACGTTACTACGGTATTCATAATTAGATTAATAAAATTACGTTTTCACTCTGTTTTAATTTATTTAGAATTTTTAATAGTTAAGTTATGTGCCTTTAACAATATGACGAATACAGTCACATTTAATATTTATTAAATTTTTAATATGAATTAAATTATTGAATTATTAGTTTATATTGATGGCTATTATTTTTTGGTAATATATTTAAAACAAAGAAAAATGTTTATAAATACATATAAAAATTTATAAGTAAATTGAAACATTAAAAGTAAAATAATATAATTTTCTTAAATAAAATTACGTTGTTTTAAAGTATTAACCTTCAAAAAAATAATAATCAAATATAAAACTATTTATTTTAGTTACTAAAAGTCAAGGTAGGTAAATAAAATACGCAATTTAAAAGGGATAATGGAAGTAAGATGTGATGGATAAGACCTAATATAAGGAATGACAATTTGTTTGGATGAGAGATACCGAGCAGTACGCTAAAAGAAAGCTTGAGAATAGTGTTTACATGGTTTGTTTGAACATCTGAGATTAATAAAGTTAATGAAATGAAACTAAGATTATCAGAAAACTTGTGTTAGTTACGTGTATCAACATTTTTCAATTAAGCTTTTGTGTATTTCTATAGCAGATGGATAAGATTATTTATAGAATTAGATTAGTGTATAACATACTTATATACTTACAGGTAAGCAGTGAACGTTATAATTAATGGACCAATGTAATTTTGAAGTTTTAAATGTCCTACTTAATTACTACCTGTAACATACCGTTTATTAAAGAACTGAAACAATTTTTTAGTTCTTAGTTTTTGTCTAAAGTAATTTTTGTTTAAGTTGTGTATTTGTAAAGACGTGGTTTATAAATTATAGATATTCTCGTTTCTATTTGACGGAGTATATAGATATATCTATACTATCTAACTTTAAAAGTTGCATATAGCTGTGTGGCTGTGTCTAATAATTGGATATTAAAGTATTGAACATATTTTTGTCGTTGTTGATATTTTTAAGTAGTAATTATTCAGAAAATAGTAATCCATGAGATTCATAATGTCTGTTCATTATGTATAATATAAAAATATTTATATTATGTATAGACGTTATAAAGTTATTAATTTTACTATATTTTATTGTTGCAAAATGTATCTTATAAAATTACAATAGCAATTTCTAAGAGCTGATTTCATAAAAGCTATTTATATGTTTATTCTGCATTTCATTTTAAAATGTAAAATAATATTAACTTAGTATGAATTTTATCTTTTAATAATTTTTTATTGATTTATTGTCTTTTAGATATGGAAAATTAAATAACTTTAAGAATTAAATCAGTTTATTTTCAACAATTATAATCCCATATTGCCAACGTTGGTATTCTTCAATTTTTAATACATTGAAATATATTATATACTTATTAAGAAACAATTTTTAAATTTATAAAATTATATCAATATTATATGATGTTTTTAACTGACGATAAATATTTTATTTATATTTGAAAAGTATGCAAGGAATATTTTTAAATACAAATAATATGCATCGATAACATTTTTATGAAGTCTAAAATGATAAAATAATCTATAGATCGAATGTTAAAATTTCTATACTTGGATACTATAGCTTTGCTTCTACATGAAATGCATTAATGATTGAAGCATACTGTATACGTTTGAATTTCTAAATATATTGAAATAAAAATATAATATATAAGCGTGATTTAAAATTTTTTATTGTAAAAACGACGCTTGTCTCGTTATACCCTATACGCTTAGAATATAAAATAGCGGCGTGTAAACTGTAATTTGAAGAAATAAAATATTTGCATAATAACATTTTTGGATTCAAACAATGTATCACGTTCTTTGGTAATTTAATCTCATTTTTTTTATTTAAACGAATTGCTTGAGAAAGTTTATAATATATTTATAATTTTAATTGAGTGTTTCACAAGATGATATTAATTTAATAATATACATATTAATATTTTAACGAGTATAAAAATAATTTGTTTAAAAGATTTAAATTACAGTATGGTAACTCGATAAACATTTATCTAAAAAAATCATTTTTGTTGAAGAAAAAAATATAAATAATAATTTTGATCACGAACTTAAAAGAATCATAAACGTTAGTTTAAAATGTTTGTTTTTTTAATAGCATGTTACGGTGATACAATATTGTATATATATATATATATATATATATATATATATATATATATATACAAATGAATGAGTATTTGTTTACATATATATGGTATACTAGTTTTTGTAATAAATTCTGTTTCCATTTCATAACCGTTTAACTGGATTATTATGGTTATGGATAAAGATCGGAGTTAATTGCATCAAAAACCATACAATAATTGCATAATACAATTGTACTTATAATATGTTAAAGTTTATACAAATAAGATTTAATTTACAATATAATATAATTAATACAAAATAAAATATTAATGTTATTTTTTAAAATTAAAATTGATAATTAAGTAAATTTTCAAATTATGTTATTTGAAATTATATGTATTACTCAAACTATATTTACATGAAAAAAATTGCGTTCTACATTATTAGTGCAAGTTAGGCATTACAACTAAACTAACATTTTTATTTTACCTAACATGACTTTATAGTTAGATTAAATAGTATTATATTTTTTATTATTTTTTTTTTTTTTGATAACATCCCATATATTTAATATTATTATTAATATATAATATTATTATTACAGGTAATAGGTTAAATATTTTGTTTTATTTTTATTAAAATTTTTTTCTGATTATGTTATAGCGTTGGTTAAAACTTATTTGACATTATATTTATAAATTCAAATTTGTTAATTTGGTTTTATTTTAATTATGCCATAGTATTTCTAGATGAGTATTTCTTTGTTTATTATATTTATTTTTTTTATAACTATTTAAGCGAGTACTTTTTAATTTTATATATGTATCTTATTATATATTTTTCATCGATGAACACAAAAATTGTGTTTACGTACTGTAGAACATGCCACTAGACTTTGAATGAAAAGCCTCATAGCTATTAGAAGTTTACAAGTAGTTGTCGTCATTATGGGCAACGACAATAAATAATAATATTATAGTCATTTATAGGTAAGATTGACACGTTTTAAAATGGTAAATAATAATCGGGCTGCAACTTGGATATTGATAATGTACAAAAACCCGGACACAATTTGTATTAGACAATTTTTCGTAATTATCTTTGAGACACAACTGGTATGTAGCCATTTACGGAATGATATAAGAATATTTGTCATCTTAATAATGGTTTTATGAGTTATGGTACAACCACTGAATCACAGATTATCTGTTCGTATCGAATTCATTACGTAATAATACATTTTTATCTTAAAAAATTAGGTAAGTAAAATATTTTGTTCATTAAGTACGTACAACAAAAAATAGCAATATAAAATTTAATATAGATAAAATATTTAATATAGTATAATTTATTTGGATATATATATATATGATTTCATTTATTATATATGCAATGAATGTTCCATTGTCAATCACATCAGATCTTTACTTATAAGTTATGAATAAACATGAAGTTTCATAGTCAGCAAATAAAATAAACATTGAAGTTATACAGTTGTCAAATGAATGACCCCTTGAGTGGTGCGTGATGGCAGTATGCGAATATGTATAGGTACGATATTTAATTAAGGTGCCACCCTTGGAGGGTGTAATGGTTACACCCACCCATCTATAAAGTGTATATACATGGTGAGGACTGGTCTTATACTTATTATTTATTCCATTAAATTGGAACTAAAATTACATAGATACTTTAGTAGGTAGTCTCGTCACTTATTAACTTTTGTGATAGTGTTTTGTATTTACTTCTCGTCTTCCATCTTATATGTTTATTATTTACATTCGGTATGATTGTATCTCATGTGATATATTATGTATGATAGAACTCGGCAATAGTAGGATAAAATGGAGAGTACTAAAGCCTCATACCTCATACCTCATCCCTCATACCTCATACCTCATACCTCATACCTCATACCTCATCCCTCGTACCTCATCCCTCATACCTCATCCCCTCGTCCCTCGTCATTGCTGACCCGCCGCCGCCGAGACCTCCGCCTCCCGCCGCCGCCACCTCCGCCTCTGCCGCCCGTTCGTCACGTGTGTGACGTATATTTTACTCCTCTCCACCCGCCGCCCGATTCGTCACGTGTGTGACGTATATATATTTTTTCGCGCATGCGCAAGT
>JACXSJ010004395.1:0-13610 GCA_014851325.1 Pentalonia nigronervosa
AAAGTAGGCCCTCGTGCCAGACTCGGTCGAAGGCTTTCTCTACGTCGAGGAAGATAGATGCCGTGTTTAGGTTATTGTTAAAGTTTTGACTTAGCTGGTGGGTAAGTTTAGTCAGCTGTTGAGTAGTTGAGTGTTGAGGTCTGAAGGCAAATTGTTCGGGGCGGATTTTGTTTTTGAGATTGTCTTGTAAGTGAGTGAGAATGAGTCTTTCATATATTTTGGACAGGGAGGAGAGAAGGGCTATTGGTTGGTAGTTTTCAGGTAGCTTGTGATCTTTGCCTGGTTTGGGGATGGAGATGATGACTGCTTTTTTCCAGGCAAGGGGAAAACTGCATAATCTGAAGGCACTGTTGATGATTTGAGTAAGACGTAATAAAATGTTGTTTGGAAGAAATTTGAGAGCCGTGTTGGTGATAAGATCAACGCCGGGGGCTATCTTTTTGCGAGGGTTTTGGTGCATGCGCTTGCCGAGTGATTTCCGGCGCACTTGACGCACCTTAGTGGGTAGCCGCAGTTGCGGGATCCGTGTCCAAAACGTTGGCACGAAAAGCATTGTGCCGGACCTGAAGATTTCAGGGGTTCCACGGAGATCGACAAATAAAACAGGGAGTTGAGTAGAAAAATGTCCTTGGCATTCGGAGTCGCCGCAATGTGTACAAGACACATGGGCATAGGTTTGTTGGGGGTGCCGAATCGGCGGATGTACTTAGGTTGGAAGTTTAAGAGTTCTAGTTCGGATTTTAGTTCGCTCGGAGTTATGTCAGTCGGAATTCCTTTTAGAACAACTTTAAGGGTGCGATCCTCAGGGAGGCTGAAAATATGGAACTCTGTTTGGTTGTCAGTGAGTGTCTTTTGAAAAAGCCTGAAGTGAATTGGATCGGAAGTTTGAAGGAATATTTGTCCGGTTGATGAAGTCTTGGCAGTAAAGGAGGTAGTGAATATGTTGGGTAATTTGTAAATGGACGGTGCAATTTTCCGCCAGAAGGTGGAAGTTAGGATTATTGGAGGTGGTTTGATAGGATTTTTCTTTGGTGGTGGAGGGGTTGTTGGGTTTTGTACGGTGGTTGGATTTGTTGTTTGGCGGATGTGTTTAGTTCAGAAGTAAGTGTGGACGACGATGAGCATGTTGACATGATCGAGTCGTTGGACGGAGTTGGCGAAGGAGAGCCGCGCTGCAAACCACCGACGCCGTGAGGCGCCGGTGATAGGGAGCCACGTTTGCGCCCCTTTTTAAAGCTGGCTGGGGTAGGAGATGGGCCCTTTCGTTTGTTCCCGGTTTTACCCATGGTAGTAGGTAAACAACCGGAGACAGACTTAAGTGCTTAACCTATCGCTCTAAGAAGAGCGGATTTCGGTGAGGGGAGGTGAGAACCTGTGTCTGGGTTTATTGAAAAAGGAAAAGGGAGGGGGCGGCTCCTTAATGTAGGTTAGATAATAACCGCCGCTTTCGCGACGGCTTACCTGTAGGCGCTGATGCCTTGTTGACCGTGAGCAAATGACAGCAACAGACTACGGCGCGTTGATGCGATGGTACTCGCGAGCAACAGCAGCAGACGACGACGCGTTGGTGCGTAGGATAGAATTGTTGTGGTCGGAAAACGACCGGTATATATCCCGTGCGCTGTACCGACTAGTAAACTAGCGTGTGTGCCGCCGTAATGCTTGTGTTTTCTGTCGGTATGGGTTTGTGATTTATTCATTGGGTTTTTTGGTTACAGCCATAGGGAGGGTTTCATTAGATTTGTCCTAATCTCCCCTGTCCATGGCTGTACTTTGTTAAGTCGTTAGCAACTTTGAAATCACTCATATTTAGTAGTAAAGCTTTGGTTACCATGATTTCTTATATGGCGTGTTGTGATTGGTTGGTATGTGTAGTCCTGAAAAGAACTGCTTTAGTTAGTGGTGTATTCTTACAAAGTTTTAAAAATAATAATAATAATAATATCAGGTTCAATGTAAAAAAAATACAAAGGTTATTTCGAATAACGTTATTTGAAATTATTTATTTACATTGCAATATGTACCTACATTTATTGTTTATCGTTAATATTTGATTACGATTAACGATTTATTGTGTTTTATAATATTTTTTTCTTATTTTGCTTATTGATTTATTTACCTTCATTTTTTTTTTTTAAATTGTTCCGTTATAACGTTAAAATTAAAACTTTGGACCCTCGTCAAAATTAGAAAAAATGATTGAAAAACATATAAATTATATACAAAAGAAATTGCAAACACAAAAAAGTGGGGTTAGCGAGTAGTGGGCAAAAACGATTCGTTAGCGTGCTTAAAATAAATCGAAAGCGCCGATTTAAATCTGATATGATTTAGTGTTTCGTTTATTGAATTTCGTATTGTTTTTATTTTTCATATGCATTTTGTGGTCCAATAATATATTAACCAACTACCAACAGAAAATTGATACCTACCTGCTGACAGTTATATAAAATATGTATTATATTTAAAGGATAAATAATTATAATAAGTTATTTTTATACATCACAATGAGTTGTATGTACAATCGACAACATGAACTTAAAATCCTAATTGTTAAATAGTGTTTCTAAAAATGTTATTAAACTATATAATTATTATTATTAAAAAACAATAAATTATTAATACCTATTAGACTACTTGGTCTATAATAATTAGTATTTATAGTTTACCTGATTAGTAATTTATATAAAGGTATAACAATATAGCAAATTTAAATTTATCAGGTAAATATCTTAATATAAGCATGCATTTGAAATATATTGATATATAGGGTGTATAAATTATGGTGCATACAAGCCTGGATAAAACATTTTGAAGTCCAGGGGTCAAAGTCTTAAATGAGGCCCCTAAAAGAAAATTAATGTATATATTATATACCTATTATACACATAATAAATATATTCATATATAAATGATGAATCGCTTTATTTATAAATTATAATTTCAAGCTTTTTCCTCGCTTTTGTTTAGCAAAATTCTTCGATAATTTTTTAATTATTAATTATTTTAAGAATGTTGATTTTAGGTGCCAGTATTATAATAGGGCAGTCAATTTTTTTTGATTTTATGTTGATCTGTATTTGTTCATGACTTAATTGAGTTTTGAGAAAGCTCTTTCAGCTGAACAGTTATGTGGTAATACACTGTGGAATATTATATAAATTGGGATAGATGTCAATTAATTCATTTTCATTAAACCATTTTCAAAAATCAAATTTACTAAATTGTTCATTGTTCTTAATTGATGGTCTACATAAGAAAAAATACTATTGAAATTGTTTTATTTAATTTTATATGTAAATATCAACATCTTCCTTATATGACGTATACAGTATTAATGCTTTGTTCAATATCCTTGTGTACAAAGTACAATAAAAAAATAAAAAAAAAAATAAAAATCTGTATAAAGTTCAATAACATTATTTTCGTAAATAATACTACTGTTTCTTAAATTAAAAATGTACTTTTTTTTAATAATTTTAGTAAATTCAAAGTAAAATCAACACAAATTGCTTTACGCTTTAGAATTTTAAGAGAATGTCAGTGTACTGTTTGCATCAGATTTAAATCTGACAATCAATAGTAATATAGCTGCAGTGTTGTATAGATAATTTTTAAAATATCTAGATAAAAATCCAAATAATTGGTAGACTCGTTATCTATTTTTTATTATTAATGCTCTCCGTGATTACTCAGAAGAACTTTCCCCTTCGGTATTACTACCCTTGAGTGGCCGAATGGCATTTATTAACGATAACATAGAAAAAAAGCATAATTAATGAACCTTGACGAGCTAGTCTCCCATTCACAAGACCTCACAAACTTATACTTACAAACTTGGAGGGGCTCTATCCCCTTAATGTTGCCCTTCGGACCACAACAAATATTAATATTATTGCTATTTTATTTAGAAAAAAAATTAAGGTAGTCCTCACTGATGATGCCTCTCTTCTTCTTTCCTAGTTGATAGAATGAGTTCTCTTGGTTAGGTTCTCTTGATATCTTGGTTTCATTTTACTCTTCTTGGTGGCTCTAATGAAGGTCTGACATCCTCAGCTTCCGGGGGAGTAGTTAAACGCTGTTGCTTCTCCGTCCGCACACAGCACATAATTTGGTGAGCTTCTATAGTCCCTCGCGAAGTGTCCTTGGTCACTGCATGATATGCAGAGATCGATCTTCACTGCAGCAGTTTACAGCTACATGTAACTGTGAACTTATGGTACCTATAGCATCTAGTTTTTTGCCTCCAGTATGACACCCAGCAATGAATAAAATCCACGGCAAAGTGCCCAGATTTTTCAAGTTAGACGGCGTCGTGGCTACTCACCTTTATCACAGCCGTCTTACAGCCTACAATCGCATGGACCAGCTTCAGAAGCTTCTTGTCATCTTTCATAACTTTATTTATAGTTCGGAGGACTTCTTCCTTGGTAGTTTCTAGTTCGAGGCCTCGAATAACCACCTAGTTGGTATGCTTGACGAGCCTAACAACGTCTGGCCTTATTACGTCCGAGACAACGTTACGCAGCTTTTTGACTGACAATCTCTGTCTCGGACTTTTCTCTAAGAAGAACACCACATCACCTTTCAACATTTTCATCGATTTGACGCTAACACCCAAGGCGTCGACGTCTATCCCGTCCTTCAGCCGCCTGGCTACGTCGGTGTTGGATAATCCTACCACCGAACGGACTACAATGGCTTCAGGTTTGCTCTACCTCATCTTATTCTTCTTACAATCTTTTTCCAATGACCCGAGACTAGCAGGTCATCAGACGGGTTGGGTTGTTTTTTTAACTCGGCAGATGTGGCAGACTTCTTCCTCTTCCTAGGACTTTTAGTTGTGGATTTGTGTACCCGATCGTCGCTAAAGAAACCATTGACAGCGATGTATGTATCTGTTGCTAATATGCTTCGTGCGGCCAAGGGTTCCGCGGAGAGCCTCCTTACCGAGGTGGTTGCCTGAAGGCAGATATTTGTCTCGTGGAGACTGAACGATAGGAGGGTTATCCTCTTGCCAGCCTTCCGGGTAAACTTTTGTCATTTTTCACTAATTTGGTGAGCGGCGTCTGTTAGGGTCCGCATTTCGAGACACCACGCCTTTACTTGTCCGTGGAGATTATTCATTTCCTTAGAGAACGTTAGCATCATGTCCACTAAAGATGAGACGTTTTATAATGCTGAGTAAGTGTTATCCACCATAATTGAATAACCAGTTACATATGTCTTCATTTTGTATGGCGGCGTCTTTCGTTTCGGAGAATGTTACGCAGGGCACTCTAAACGAGTGGCACTCATGCTCTTCTCAAATTCCATTTTGGCATCTTCTTCATCAAAATATCTAACATCCAGTCTAATCAAGTTCTGATTTCTCGTCATGTTATCCATATTCTCAGGCCGTATTGTTCTCACGAGAAGTGCATGGACTAAGTGCAATCCACGACAGTGCAGCTTACCACAGGAGGGGGATTACCCAAGTATGTGCTGTAGTTTGTACTACATCCGGGCTTACTAGTTAAGGTGCTTTCAACCATCCTCAATCGAGTCATACCCAGTTACAGTTTCAAAGGTTGGGTGGGGGCAAATTGTCGTTGATGACAGATTTTCCCGGGCTTACCGGCCTCAGTCAACTAAGCCCAGAGCCGGTTTAGTGATTTTTGGCCTTGTTCCCTTCCAGGGAGCTTTATTAAATGCTAGCAGGCTTTCTCAGACCTGCCACGTCCAGTCAATTAAATCCAGAGGTGGCTCTTCGGCTCCGATTCCAACCTGTTAAGGTCAGAGCCGGATAGGAACTTCTTGGTAAGGCCCAATTAAAGGCCCTCAAGCTCTTCCACCATGTTAAGGCAGGCTCCGTCGGGGAAGGGTAGACTAGATATTTAGATAAAAATAAAAGATATATCATAATTTAACTATCAAGATAAAGATAAAATCACCATTTATAATCCAGATAAAAAAATGTTAGTTTTATAATGGGTATCTATTTCAAAAGTAAGTGGTTTAAGTGTACTACATAATATGTAACAGATCTAAATTTCAAAGCAGCTGTGCGATTTTCGTAAGTTTATAATTCAAATAAATGTTAGTGCTAAAAAATATTTTAAATGTTAGGTTAACTTAAATGTAAAAAGAAGTTAAAAGCAATTCTTTAACAGCATACAATTTGGCGTCAAAAAACCAAAGTTAAAAATTATTTTGAGACTTGAAATTGTCTTTATACATACATTATAATTTTTTTATAATGCATTAATATTTTACCATATTTAATATTAAAACAGACATACATAAATTCACTAATCAGTAGTAATCACTAGGTAATATATTATTACATTATTATTATACTACCTTACACCATAATCCAAATAACTGATTATTGATTATGTTTTGGATTACTGATTAGTGATTGGTATACCGAAACAAATGATATGCATGCCCAATTATAGAACCTATGATAAACATAACTGTGTAGATTAAATATTTTATACTATTTTTTTTTATCTGGATAATAAATGGTAATTTTTATATTTATCTAGATAATTAAATTATTATGTTTCTTTTATCTTCATCTAGATAAAAATTCTACTGGCCGAGAGCTAATTTTTTCACAACCATACACAACAGTAACCAGAGTAGCGGTAACTCCGAATACCATTCCATAGACGATGGCGGCGATGGTGACAAAGAGACATGCTACGTCAGTCTATTTCAAGTGTGTATGAACTATCTGTTTCCCAAAACGTTTCCCATGCCGTTCACCATGTACCAGTTCAGGGTCAAGTGCGATCGGTTAGTATCGGATCCGAAAAATAGAGTTATCGGGAAATTATTGTCGCCGGTGGACCGGTGCTCGAAATTTCCGAAAACAACCTTTGTGCAATCCCCCTCGGAGAACCACGTGACGAAAATATATTGTCCCAAGGCTGAAAATCAATGTTTATCTCAAAACAAGAAACAACCAATACGATAATAGCATTATAATACAATTATTATAATATAATGACATACTTTATGACTACACAGCATTACTTTAATAGTAAGTTATATTTTAGTTTATAAGTACTCGTTAATTGTTAATTTATACATGTGTAACATCCAGTGTAAGTTTGGTTCATTCGTTTACTTTTCTATACGCATTATACTACTGCTTTACATATACTACAGTGTCGGGGGAATTACTTTTTTTTAGTAATTAAACTACATTATTAATACATTTTCAAAATTTTAACTAAATTATTTTTAAATAACTTTTTTTTGTTTTGTCAAATTACATTACTTTTAAATTAAAACAATAACTCAATTACAATAGGAAATATTTTCTTTTTCAAAAATATCACTTTACCTTAATAACCATGTTGCCAATATACGACAATACATTAATATGAAATTATTAGCAGATAGTCATTTTGTCACACATTAATCTTTATTAAGTTACACTTACAAATAACGAATATCTGGGTAATAACCCGAGTAACATTTCCTGTGTAAGGAATGTGTAAAATCATCAATAAACTGTTAGTGCGACGCGCAGTGTAATAACTAGATAAATTGTGTTTTTGGCCATTTTGAATACCACAATTTTACATGTGTTACATCGTACTCGTAATGTACTGCCGTCGATCCATGATCCTCGTTTCTGTGAACATTTTAATTGTTCTATTTAGAAGATACGGTCAGTGTATTAACTGTACTCATAATTGATATTTAACGGTGTATACACAATGCATTATCAGTCGCACTTCGGTTCAACGATTATGTGTATAATCTGCATATTGGACACATCTAGACACTGTGCACTATTTTATAGAGCGTGATTAATTATTTAAGTAATTAATTAAAATATTACATTAAATACTATTCAATATTTAAAATATTAGGTACATAAAAAAAGCGATAAAAAAATGCAGAAATTTCTAACGCCTAGGTAATATTTAACTTACCACCTACGATCTCAGGCAACGGATGGAACCTACGTCTAAAACCTATTGACCCCTAATAATAACAGTTAAAATCTTTTATTAAAACTGTAAACTATAAAGCATGCCATTAAACCATTTCGTCGTTGGAGATAATTGTATGTTTGTATCTATGCGCTATTTTATGCGTGTATATGTACTGTGCATGACATAATATTATCAATAATTATATATAATATTCTTTTCAATTTGGTACATAATAAATTACTTGTAATATATTTAGGTATATAATAAATATATTATTTAAATGTAATTCATTCAAAGAAAATAAATAAGTATAGTAGAAAAAAAATGTATGTTCTGGCACCTCTCCGCCACCGCCGTTCCTATACCAAAACACCATTACACTACTCCCACCACCACCGCCATACATACACACCATCACACGACCTTACCACCTACCTGATACCATCGTCACCTTTACATATATTTCGCCACACCAGAGTTATCTAGAGGGGATTTACCTCCACCTAATAATGTGTATAGTGTGTAAAAAAATTAACACTAACTAATATTGCAAGGGCCAACATTCGTCCAGTACGTCACCAGTCTTAAACCGTTATAAACATATTTCTTGTCCGTGTTTTTCTCAGTCTTTATAAATTCATTAAATTAATATTTTTTATAACGAGTCCTTTTAAAACATGACCAATTCAATTGCAAATAATACAGGTTTATTCATGAAGAATATTTTCACCGACGCCACCTTCCGAACTCATCTATTCGACAAACTTCACCTTAAGCTTTGCTGAGCGTAAGTTTTTAAACATTGGACTCGATTCAAAAAATCAGTTCAATATCGTCGTGCAAATAATTATACCGTCGCGCAATGTAAATATTTCTCCAGACTTCTTGAAGCGTATTTATTCAATGATGGACCATATCTTATCACGTGTTTTCGATACTGTTGTGCGATACAAAAAATTATTTTTTTGAAAGATGAATTTGTTTTGCTCACATCTATGGTATATAAGGGAAAGCATATGTTGGTCTTAGATTCTAAACGAAAAAAATGAATGTAGAATTATATCAAATTGATGAGATCTATTGACAATTCAAGATTTAAAGTGAACCAGTTTAGAAACGAAAACAAGAAAAATCGATATCGTACAATCTATTATTTTAAATTAACTCGATCAAATAATAGAATACTTTAAAACTGATTTTAATATTGATAAATCAGCAACACTTGAAAAAGTTATTTCAATAATCAAAAGAATTCATATCGAATTATTGTAAAGCATATACCGAAGAACAAACAGAGCTTTATAAACCAAATAAATTTACTCGCGACTGAACACTTAGCAATCAAATGGATGACAAAATCGTTAAAAGTATGGACATGTATTTTGAAATTTTTTAAAAAAATTATTTAAGATATGCATTCAATAAGATAGTTGTTGCCACCGCAACATAAGTAAAAAGAAGAAGGGAAATATATATATATGTTCATAGTCTCTGGTTCAATGTCTCCATCCGCTCTTTCAAATACCAATTGAGAACTATCAAATCAAGCAAAATAATGTATAATAATTTTGATGATAATAGGGTTATACTTGAAGATAAAGTACATACCCTAGCTCACGGTCACTACTCTTTAAAGTGAGTCATACATAATTATATACCTATTTAATGTATTTTACTTATATTTTTGAATTTTATAGGGAAGATGATACACTTGAACAAGAAGAATCTGATTTAATGAAATTTCTGGAAACTGTATTAAACAGATAGTTTTTGTCATATTACAATGTTTTTACTTTTTGTAAACATTTTTTGAAGATAATAAATTATCTTATTTTGTATTTTGTTTTTTTTATCTGTAGATATTAAACTGTTTTATTTTGTAGAATATCTTTATAGATATTTATTTTATAAATGTTAGGGATAGGATAAAAAAAAAAAATAATATTTATTTTTAGAGAAACATGTTTACAATTTCAAGAGTTATTTATAAACCATTTTCTTATGCTAAATACTTTATAAAATGTACATTGTTTAGGATTATACTCCAAATGAAAAATACAACAAGGTAGAGTTTCATCGTCACATATTTGATCCAATCGAGGTCATCCCATGTCTTTAATGTTTATTAGTGCAATGTGTGGTATATACTCCATTATAATTTGTTTTTTCTGTTCACCTTTGATGTATAAGCAATTGAATTTTAATGAATTTAATATTCTTCCGACTTCTTCATACTCAACATATCCATATTCTATAGATAGTTGATGATAATTTCGCTCCAACCATTTATTAGTTTTCTGACTTTTGTTGTCCTGCATAGATTTTGAATTTTTAAAAATCCAGTGTTGAGTTGCCTATGTTTCTGTGTCTACAATAGACATCTCTTTAATCATGTATTTATTAGTCGCTCCAAGAACACATTGAATGTCGATGATGGCAGTAGACATTATGCTTTGGTTTTAAAATATGTATCAATAGTATTGAGTTGACTTAGTATAGCAGGAATTATTTTTTTTAACTCTATTGTTTCTTCTTTGATATATGGTATTGATATTTCAATTCTTTTCAAATACTCTGTTATATCTACACACGTCAGTTGTATGGTTTCTGTTTGTTCTTCCTGTAGTTCAATAGAATTTTGATTTTCTTCAAGTAAATGTTCAAATTTTTCCATCTTGGAGGAGTATGATTTGATGGTCTGTTCGATATTTGAAACAAATTTTTTGGTTTCACCAACCTTTTTTTTTTTTTTTTTTTTTCCGGTTTGTACTCGCAGACAGGGAGGGAAGTAGGTCTCCCCATTGCTGCCTCCCTGACCGCATCATTTATTGTGCAAAAAGAACACTACAAAATACAACAAAACAAAGTATACACAAATATTTGGTACAACGAAAATGGGGGCCTCTAACCACCCAATAAAGTTTGGCCATTCGGCCTACAACAAACGAAACTTAACTACTTACTAGTCTAACAGCTATGGGGCTTCTAACCCCTAATTTAGCCTTCGGCTCACAACAAAAGGATACAACAAAGATAGAAACAATAGTGATTACAATTTAGTATTACAAAAAGAATATAAATAAAAAAATGAAAGAATAAAATATCCATGTGATGACTAGTGTCACAATGAGGCTAGTCTTGTCGTGAAACCCTCGAAGTCAAACTCATCCAAATTATTCGCCGGTTCCGTCGACTCATTGCAGATACTGCTAGGTTTCATGGCACCACGAAGGCTAGACGACTCAGTCTGCAGCTCGCTCCTGAACACACTCGCCTGAATGTCCGTTGCCTTGCAGTCTTTGGCATAGGGGCCGTCCACGCCACAACGTCTGCAGCATGACCTCCTGTCCTTGCCTGTACAGTCCTTTATAATGTGTCCATCAACCATGCACCGAAAACATCTAATTTTTTGTTCCAATTTCCTAACCCTATAGTTCACCAAGCCCACGCGCAGTCGTCCTTGGGCGAGGGCTCCATTTGCAGGAACAGACGGGACAAGTACCATAGCTGACTGAGTTCCACCATAGCGTTTCCTCAGTGAAACAACTTTCAATGAGTCACAAACAATACCCATAGCTAACGTCAATGCCTCGGCCAGCTCTGTCACGTCAATCCATTGATCGAGATCAAGAATTTCCATCAGCGTCCTGGATTGCAGTGATTTTACCTCAATACCAGATCCAGCATTCTTAGAAACTTCCGCTCGTACAGCCTCAACTTGGTCGGGGTCGCCTTTTACCTGAATTATCAGTCCTCCAGTCCTGGACTTCTTCATACCAACGACGCTGTTGCCGACGATATCACGGCTGACTCCCCCGCGAATTTTTTTAACAAGAGCCGGGAAATCATCAGATCCTGCTTCAACTAAGATCGTCGATGGGCAGGTCTTAGCGGAGGTCCTAAGCCGCTCTCCACCTGGTCCAGCTTTGCTAACTATAGGGTCGGTTCTGCCTTTTCTCTTAACAACCTCGGTCCATGAGCTATGTTGGGATGGCTTGACTTCAGGCAGTGAGGGGCCAACTGCTTCGTGGTTTCTGTACATCTGTGAGGTGGAGGGCACGGAGTCCCACCAGCACGGGGACTGGGTATCGGTCTCGATCGTGGCCGGTTTCGGCTGAGCTTGCTCGCCACTAAAAGGATTACTCCTCTTTAGCATTCCCTCCTTTCCCGTCATTTCAGCCGCAGTATTATACGATTTCACGACTCCATCATAACTACCTTTCAACCCTTGGACAGCTTCCAGCAGGTCATAGATGACCCGCTTTGCCTGCTCCGATCGGATGATTTTGTTGACTATAGCTTCCGCAGCCACCGCTTTCGATGCTAGAAGTTTAAGTCTCCCGTCGTGGGCAGATATATTCTTGCCCATCTGCTTCAACTTAAAATAGGTTGACTGCTCCTGCGCAGCCATTACGTCCGGCACGGCACTAGTATCATTTAGTGCTGTAGGGGCTAGGCCAGCCACCCCTGCACACTCGCGGTCGCATGATGACGACACCTGTGGGCCCACTACCTTGGTCGCGGATTTGACGCCGCTCCCACCCACAATCGCCGGCACCTGGGGTTCCGAGGCCCCTGAGGTGGTAACAATATTTCTGCTTTCGCACTCCATATTGTGTTTTTTAAAGGGTTTTCTCCCTTGCATTTTAGCCCTACTGCCAGGGGGATTTATTTCGGTGTTACCTTCACCTATGTCCGTTTGCAGGAGCTTGCAGGTGGACCAAGCCTGTCCGACCAGTTAAGGTGAGACTACGTGTCGAGTCTAATTTAGACCGGGACTGCTTAGTAAGACCTAATTAAAGGCCCGCAAGCTCCCCCACCGCGTCAAGGTGAGTCCCATGGGGGAGTGGTTTCACCAACCTGAGAACTTCCAAACACATTCATGTCTGTAGCTCGACTGACACTATTTTCTAATATCAGTTGTATTTATCCAACTATTGTGTGTATTATCAAATTCAAGCCATTTTACAAACATTTGCTTCCCCTTCCTACGAATAATTTTTTCGACTAAATAGTCATTAGGGAGATCGATCTTGTGAATTTCTTCAGAGTAGAAACACCCTGCAATCGGTTTCCCTGTATAATCTTGTAGCTGATACGTAGTAGGAGATGTTTTATTTATTTTAGTAATTTTAAATATTTCTATAGAACAGCTTGGTAAATAGCCTTTTGTAAATATAGCTTTATATGTACTGATGCGAACGTTGTCACCAATGTTAAATTTAATTTTTCCATTAATAATTTTACGTTGTTTTATTTCCACTGACTTTGGATTTGCATCAGCTTGCATAACTGTCATTCCTATAGTTCTATGTTTCGAATTATTGTACTCATTAATCAATGAAGGTAGTGTTATGAATGCTAAGAACCCCTGGTTATTTATTATATGTAAAATGTATGTATTAGTAGTAGTAATATTGTACAACACCGCCGAGCTAAACGGAATTTGCTGAGCAAACCCTTTTGGCCGG
The DNA here is from genome assembly GCA_014851325.1 of Pentalonia nigronervosa. Classification (NCBI taxonomy): domain Eukaryota; kingdom Metazoa; phylum Arthropoda; class Insecta; order Hemiptera; family Aphididae; genus Pentalonia; species Pentalonia nigronervosa. The sequence goes on from JACXSJ010004395.1 coordinate 13,409, forward strand.
ACAGTGCCACGACTCGCTGTGTATAACACAGGCGAGTCAGTCTTGATTCGGAATCAGAGCCTTATAATTGTCAGAACCTTACATAAAAGTCGGAACATTTATAATAATTGTATTTACTTCTAATGCATCGGTTGTATTTCAGAATTGTAATAAAGTTAAGCTATTTTTCTTTTAAATTGATGTTGTGACTAAATTTATTTGT
>JACXSJ010004397.1:0-13599 GCA_014851325.1 Pentalonia nigronervosa
TTAGTGACACCGATCACAGATAAGTAATTATTACTTATACTTATCGCCTAATATCCACATGAGTGTTGAACATACACATTACATCGATAAGGTATCACAGCCACAGATACCACAGGTTATTACGACAAGTTGTTTCTATTAATAAAAATCATTCACGTATTGGTTTCGTCATTTGTATGTACAGATTACGGAACAAGTTTCGTATAACTAAAAATCCGTGTCCATTTCGTGAAAAGTTATCCACATTGTGTAATTACGTGATCTGTAAAAAAATAAGTTCCGTTTCGCGAACTGGATAAAATGTCTATCCATTTCACGAAACGGATCAGAACGCGAAATGGATGCGACATATATATATATATATATAAGTAATATAAACTTTACAATTTAATTTTAATGAGACCCTTGGGCTTGTTTGCTGGCACATAATTTTTTGAAATCTGGCTTTTCGGATGATAAGTAAACTCGTAAATCTGAACTCACAGAGAGTCTATTACGATACTTATTTTTAATGTACGTGTATGACGAAAAGGCCCTCTCCACCAATACAGTACTCGTGAACGGCAGCAGAACATTAAATGCTTTGTTTGAAAGCTCAAGATACTCTTTTTTTATGTCAGCCCAAAAAGCGATGAGAGATTTTTTTTCAAATATTTCCTCATGTGAAGAATTCGTCTTCAGTTCAATAAGTTTTTCTTTTTCTCGTACTGATAAAACTGCAGATTCGAAATATTTTTCACTGAAATGGAATGCTATCCAGTGGTCTCCTATTTCACATTTTGGGAAGTATTTATTAAAAGCCTCCTTGAGTCTATTCAAATGTTGAACAACTTGGACTTTGATATCTTGCGATAGGTTTATATCAGTTTCGCAGAGAAAATCGTGTAGTGTTTCAAAAATTTCTAGTTGGTTATTCTCAATACACGACGTCCAAAACTCTAACTTTTTAACAAAAGATTCTATTTTGTCAGTAACTTGGAATATTGTTACTGTTGTACTGTTTTGAAGAGTCAAATTTAGATCATTTAATTTCAAAAAAATATCGGATAAATATACAAGTTTTTGAAGCCATTCATGGTCATTAAACTTTAATGAAAGCCGAAAAGGCTGGTCTTCAAAGAACATTAGTACTTCATGTCTAAGTTCAAAGAAACGAGTAAGGACTTTGCCTCGTAATAACCATCTAACTTCAGTATGAAGAAGGAGGGTTTTGTGAAGACTGCCCATGTCTTTGCACAATGCTGAGAATATTCTGGAGTTCGTGTGGCGAGACTTGATGAAGTTCACTATTTTACAAGAATCATCCAGAACGTCCTTCAAATCAACAGGTAAAGGTGTCGATGCGAGAACTTGTCGATGGGTGCAACAATGAGTCCACTTTACTAGGGAGATACTGCTTTGACACGTGCAAGAAGATCAGAGTAACAATCTGACATAGACTTGCCACCATCAGTACTTAAGCCACAACATTTTGACCACATTATTCTCTTTTCGATTAAGTAAGAGTTAATAGCATGGAAAATATCTGCACCTGTTGTGCGTTCAGTAAGAGAATGGCAAAGCAAAAGCTCTGCTACGCTTTCATTTTCTTTCAAATACCTTTCAATCACTAACAATACAGCTAATTGTGCAACATCAGTACTTTCATCAACTTGAATGGAAAATAATTAACTATCATTGATGCCTTTTAGTAGTGTCTCCTCAATGTCATTAGAAATATCTTTGATTCTACGGCTGACAGTGTCATTTGATAGTGGGATAGAATTTATTTTATTGACATAGTCTTTTTCGAACATACAAGAAACTGCATCTTTAATGCTTGGCAAAATCAAATTTTCACCGACAGTATGATTTTTACCACTTTTGGCAATACGGTAACGAATTCGAAAAGATGCTTCAAGAGCATCTTCATTAGCACTACCTGAAGATAGGTAGGTATGCATATTGCATTTATTTTTATTTTCTAGTAAACGTTTGAAAAAAGTAACATTTTTGTCCTTTAAATCTGAATGTTTTGTATTCAAATGACGAGTAAGTAGTGAAGGCTTCATACTACCATTAGATAGTACTTCTCCACAAACAACACATTCAGGTCTAGGAACATTTTCTATCATAACGAATGAAAATCCTTATAACAAATAATCTTCACTATATTTCCTTATCTTTACCGGGAGTGGAACAAGAAGTTTAGTATCACTAACCTGTGGTAATTTTTTCATAGGATTTTTTTCGGCTGGATTAGTGTTTTCCTTTTGCTAAAGCTACCAGTTTTTAATCAATGATCCATAGTCGAAAATATTATAAAATATCAAAAAATAATAATTACGAAAGATTTTTATGTACGTCGTATGTGACACGGACACACTGAAAGCAAGCGACAGACTAATTATTAGAATAGATTTCGATATCAAACTAACAGAGAGTGATGTATATGAGATAAAAATGGTTAATGGGTTTTTAATAGACAAATGATTGACATTGTATTGAACAACGTTACGTAACCCGTTAATATAAAATCCAGTGTCTAGCTGTGCCACATTATTAAATATTTCACAAATTACAAACCATTTAAAATATACCAATTGTAATTTTTTCGCCATTATGCTTTTTTTTCACGACCCCCTCATACCTTCTTACGTACCCCCAGGGGTACGCATACCACAGGTTGAGAAACGCTGCATTAAATAATATAATTTGTATGATTCGTGTATAATAAAACCTTTAATCACATATTTTTATTCAATTATTTGTGTATACTGTGTTCGTCAACAATGATTATGTATATATTATGCTCATTATCATTATAGGTATATACGACAAATGTATACTACTGGTTAGTGATGGGAGTGAAATCAGAATTCTTCAAAAATCCGGATTTTAGATTTCGGATTTCGGATTTCAGACTAGAAAATCTGGATTTCGGATTTTAAAATCTGAAACTCGGATTTTCAGATTTCAATTTAAAATTTAAAATTCGAGGTTTGGGTTTATCATTCTAAATTTCTGTATTTTAATCATAAAACTTAATGGCCATTCTTTTAATTCTCGGATGACGATGGTTTAAATTAGATATCTCATTAATTAGTAAACATTTCAAGTCTCATGTACTCGAGTAATTATTTTGATAATTGTAAATTGTGATACTAATTTAATTTAATGCTTATAATATAACTTATAAATTTAGTTAAAAGCCTTGAGCTTATACCTTATAGTTTTGATATATTTTTTTATTTTGTTAGTTGCTTTAAATAAAGTTCTAGTTACAATTAGTGTTTGAGTACTAAAGTCTACAAATAACATGTTTAAAATATCAATTTATTTTAAAAAATTTTTAGTTATTTTGTATTTAATATAAACTAGCTGTCACGCCTAGCGTTACCTGAGCCAAATATTAAGTTAAGATTAACCTGAAGTGATTTATATGCATTTAAACCACGTAGATAGGCAATCCACTGCATTAGATCACGGACAATAAGCGAGCAGTAAATTATCAGGTAGGCAATCCACCTGCGGTAGATTACGGACCCCATGAGGTGCATAAGTGAGTGAAATCAGAATTAGGTATAAAAAAACATTGCGACGGTTGCCCATGCCAAAGATTTGTTTTTTTCAATAAATTTATTTACAAAAATATGTATATGATAATGTATTCTTACTAATTATAATAGTTATAAATATGTAACCATTCACCACCTTATAAATAAACAGAGATTAGTGGTGTAGCAACCATTTATAAACAAATATTTCCATTGTAAATCTCAAAATCCCTGTTTGAGCACCTCTCGGGATTGGGTTTTTCCAAAATTTTCTTTCAAAAAAATCATCTTCTGGAAATTACGAACAATTGAAAAAAAATTGAGTGAAATCAGCCCAACCGTTTTCAATTGATGAATTGTTATACATTTTTGGCTCCATTTATATATATATATATATATATAATTCATGAAAGAACACTAATTCAATGTTTTTAAATTTGAAATCCGGATATACAGTAAAATTCGGATTTCGGATTTCGAACTTTAAACATCCGGATTTTTCCTATCACTACTACAGGTATTTATTCAAAGAAAATGAATATTATTATTATTATGATTCGAGTGATTTGACCATCAGACCATTAAAAAATATGTTGCATAATATTATAAATAATTTACACTTTGGCAACGTCAATAGCAAAATATATGCTGAACAGTGAACAATAATATTCAATTAATAGTGATTCAGGCACAAACAGATCAATAAAAACGTTAGATGGCCGATTGGTCGTCAGCGTTATTTGTGCACGCCATTTATACAGCTACAGATGAAATACAAATACAAACCACATAGGTGCCTTTGAATTTTAAAAATTTTAAAAAATTGTATTAGTAATAAATAATAATTATTATAAAAATTGATAAAAGGTGGTAACGGAACGTTTGCTACGTCGCAAGGAAGCTTTCTCATTAGACGACGCGAGGGTGACAAAAATATAAAAAAAGTGCCTTACCCCCGTAGCCAATTTCCGAATTGCCCACGTTTAATGTTATTATATAGTTTGAGTTTGAATGATTAACTTATTCCATTTTACCCCTGCATTAAAGTATTGTTATCACTATGACTGGTTTCAATTTTCACAGATAATAAAAAATAATTCAACAATACTTTTGCTTTTGATATGAAAGCTATGTAGATTTTGTTATTTTTCTAGATTAGATATGAAGTAGATTATGGAGTAATAGTCAAAAAATGGCCAAAATTAACATATTCTCTTTAATCGACGAGCCATCCATATATATTATTTAATATAAGTATATAAACATAAATAAAAAATATTATTATTAATTAAATATGGAAAAAATATTATGATAATTATGTTATAATAATTGTATTATAATATTTTTAAAATAATATGTAAATATCATAATTAAATAGTAACTAATTGTAACATCAAATTTATAATAATAATACTATATTATTTTAATCATATTATTTCAAGTGTAATGAGTTAATAATATTTTACGAGTAGTATTATTATCATTAGATTTTTGCTACCTGGGTATTTGGGGACTTGAAGTATGACAAATTATTTTTCATACACCAAAGATCGTTTTTTATAGCATTAAAAATCTTAAAATGCTTATTTCTTGTATATAGTATAAACGTTATACATATTGTACTTCTGTTTAAATATATACTATTTTGAATGATGTTTATTTGAGCTTTATTTTAATTGTTTTGTTTATCTCAATAAAAAAAGATATATATTATAGGTAGATATATACCATATATTACATCGTACTATAGTTCAATATTTTCGGGATTTTTAGACAATTTAATATATAAATACTTTATTATTTACTATAAAATAATTATTCGGAAAAATATTCAACTGTCCGTACATACACGTATCTAATTTGTGTACATCTCTATAACATATCATTTATTAATAATCATGAAATATTGACATGTAACTCAATATATTTCACATTGACGTGTCTTACCTAATTTCATGACGGAGTTCAGTCGTATACGTAGTAAACGAACAAGGTGTTCGGCAACTGCAATTCATGGAAAATGGTATACTCCATTTGGGAAACCCTGGTTCGTCTTCTGAGAATTTGGGGTTGCGTTGAAGTACTAAATAATGAATAATAAAACCATATAGATATTATATTGCGTCCAATATAGGTCATATTAATATTAATTGTTTAATAAATAATATCAGTTTTGATACTGAGATGAATGAGATGATGATTAATGATAATTGTATTGTATTACAATTTGCAGAATTTTTAATTGCAATATTTTCAAATTAAAAATATAAAATAAAACTGGGAAATAAATTCCATATTTTTTTTAAGTCACGTGCTATTGAAATTAATGCAACATTATTATTTAAAAATTTTAAGCAATAAAACATATAGATATAACTATAACATATTTTAAAATTCATAAATTAAATGTTTATTTTAATTTATGAATTGCTTATACCTGTAGGTGTATTGGAAATTTATCACGATTTTGTGAATATGTTGGAGTGTAAATGATTATTAATATGCGAGAACCCTTTACTACCCGTATATAAACGACGCGAATGCACTCACAGGTACATGTCATAGAACTAACAAATAATGAATTATTAGTTGTCCATTTCGACAGACGTAAATTATTTCACGGAAATATGGATAACTCATAGTCAATTGAATATTTTCAGAAATTTTTTTTTTAATTAATAAATAATAATATTCTGCAGCTTGCATTAAACACAGATTTTTTTATTTTAACTTAAATAATGATACAAAATAATTTGTAAAAAAAGCATAAAATTGTCTTTTTTTTTTAAAACTTATTTAAAAGTGTGAAATTAAAATATTATAAAACTAAGAACGAAGTAGGCTGTAGAATATTTCCCTCGATTGGTTAAAAAAGAAAAAATTAAATTTGATTGATTCTATGAGTTAGGATCATTATTCCCGTAATGTGTGTTTTTGAAGACAAAATGACATTGTCACCGGGGGCCTTAATAAATAGCCGGTACCGGGGGGGGGGCCTTATTGCTATACTCGTTTGATTAAAATAGTTTGAGTTGAACATGGTTAAGTCCATATAACAGACTACATAATATACAAAGTTATAATAGTAGATAATATCATAAAAGCATGACCTTACTATCGTTCGAAATCAAACAAGGTATGTGTTCAATTCCACAGTGACTTCCGAGGCCTATAAAACAACACATAAAAATTGGAAAAATTATTTTATACAACATGTAATTATATATTATGTAGGTAACTATATAAAAAAAAAACATTCAACAATAATCTTTTTGTATATACTCAAGTCTTCATCAAGATTACTGCATTTATACTATTATTTTAGATTATTATAATAATAACACGAGAATAGAATTAACTTTCCAGGGTCGTATTTATGGGGGGGGGGGGGGTCTGAGAGGGCTTTAGACTCCCCCCTTCTCGAAATCTAAGAAATGTTTATTAATTCTGTTTATTATGTCTTATCAGATGTAAATCGTAAAAATTCAATATAATTTTATTAAGAATTGTTAATAACAACTAACAAATTATTGGTGTAATGTGTCTGACGATTTTGATCGTAACAATCATACCTTTGAGTACGGTACATAGTGCTTAATTTTGACGTGCGGTACTGCTGCATTATCATAATTTTGATTTGTTTTACTTAGAATCTATTTACTGATAACACGCGTCTGTGGCATCTCAATCACCGCACAATAATTATACGAGCCCATATGAGCTAAAAATATTTCCGAGAAGTTAACTTTATTATCGTTGAAAAGTTGTGACAACGACGTTCGACAACACTATAGTCGATTTTTGTCGTATAGTTGTTGGGTACTATTTGTTGTCCGATAAATACGTTTAGTATCACATTTACATACTAATACGGCGGCGCGTGACAAGTGTCTTTATTTTTTAGTTAAATAAAACAATAATATACCTAAGCATAATGAAAAAAACTCAATAATATTAATGCATTTTTATAAAAAATCTAGTGTCTACCAAATCCGTTGATAATACAGTTTCATCTGCATTGAATGTTTTTCGAGATGATGATATTATGGCAATACTTGAAACAGAACAAACAGCTTTAAGTCCACTAGTTGTTTCTCCGGTAATTAAACTTAATTTAAAATGTTTAGATTCTATGTTTGATATAGAAGTTTATATTGAATGTAACAAAAATTTAAGTAACGAAGAGAAAGTTTCAATTTTGTAAAACGTATGGACACCCGATTTTAAGTTTAATTTCCTGCATGACAATAGTGGAAAATATAAGCATAAATTCCAAATTAAATGGCTTGAATCTTTCAAATGGTTAGCATATTCAAAATTAAGAAAGGGCTTATTTTGTAAATTCTGTGTACTGTTTTTAAATTCAAGCCAGGCTACTAAGGGATCACATGAGAAGTTAGATATACTTGTTTTAAAACCCCTGATAAAGTTGAAAGACACATTGGAAGAATTTAGAAATCGCAAAAAAAATGATTACCATAAAAATTCGTTACTTACTGCTGACAACATAAAGGTAATTTTAGATAAAAAAACAAGATAACATATTAGTTTAATTAAATAATAAACAAAAAGATGAAGTTTTAAAAAATTGCGCAAAAGTCAATCATTCAAACAATTCGATTACGTGGTAGATAGCATTACGAGAACACGAGGATTCTGATAGAATTTCTTTAGAAGAACTAAAAAATAACGATGTTAATTTTCGTTGTTTGCTCCGATATCACTCTAATAATAGTGAAAACGTATTAAAAGAACATTTGGAAACTAGTGATGGTAAATCTATGTATTCAAACCCACTCACACAAAACGAAATAATAAATTTGTTTGGGGATTCAATTCAATTAAAAATTATTGAAAAAGTCTAATAAACTAATTTTTATACAATAAATAAAACTAGTATAAATAATACTACGCTAAAAGTAATTTCTATAAAATAATTTTTATTACATCAAAAAATGTAAAAACATATGCAATTTTTTTTTACTGTAACAAAATTTAGGTTTTAAAAATAATGTCAGTCATATGGCGCCCTTGAAACCGTAATGCAGGAATGCAGGCGCTCCCGAAACGAGTCCATCGCGTCGGTCAGCATCTGTCCCGGAACTTCACCCACAACTCGTGTGATCTCGTCCTTCAATTCATCTAGGGTTTGTGGCTTGTATTGATAGACTTTTGATTTTAAGTGACCCCACAAAAAAAATCACACAATGACAAGTCAGGGGAGTGAGGGGGCCACGGAACGTCACTAAAACGTAAAAATAGACGTCCCGGGAATTTTTGGCGAAGAACCTCCATTGAGGAACGAGCTGTGAGTGATGTTGCCATGTCTTGATGAAACCACACTTTTCTAACACTGACACATCGTCGTTGAAGCTCAGAAAAAAAAAATTGGGTCAGCATTTCGATGTAACGTTCTGAATTTACAGTGGCCGTTTGTCCATTGTCCTCGAAAAAATAAGGGCCAATAATTTGCGTTGCGCCTATTGCACACCAAACTGTGACTTTCGGAGTATGCAGAGGTTCCTCATGCAACTGTTGTGGATTTACTGGGGACCAGTAGCGACAATTTTGCTTATTCACATAACCATTTAAGTGGAAATGAGCCTCGTCACTTATGAACAAAACCATGTTGTCATTATTGTCAATAATTTCAATCATGAGCCGAGAAAAATTAATACGTTGTCGGTAATCACCGGCCAATAATTGATGGCAAACTTGGATTTTATAGGGATGAAACGCTAAATCCATTTTTAAAATTCGACGTACACTTGATTCGTTGATTCCAAGAGCAACGGTACGCAAACGGACAGAACGGTTGGGGCTCCGTAATGTATCCAACCTTACTCTGTCCACGTTTTCGGGTGTTCTAATAGCTCGATTTCGTCCGTTAGTTCTTTTCATCAACACCGTACCTGTTGTGTTGAACGCTGTGACCCATCTCAAAATGGTATTACGGTCAGGAATCGTTTCATGACGTGAAATATCAAAGTTAGTTCGAAAATCTTGATGTGTTTGAATGATAGATTCACCATTTTCAAAGTACCGCCGTACTGCGAACACTCGTTGTTGTACACTCCACACCATGATGACAACTAAAACTGCACGTTATCAGCTTTACAACGAGCCGTCTCTCACACCGATTAGATTTCCCCACTTGAAGTATTAATAACTTTAAAAACACGCGTTTGTTCTGGCGGTCAAGGTTACGACGTTCATAAGGTCAAGGTTACGACGGAGATGCAACTATGCGTGGTCATTTTAAAGGTGTTTAGAAAATTATTAAAGATTTGTACCCAAAAGCATTATACACACATTGTGTATCAAAATTGTTAAATCTTTGTTTATCGAATGTGACAAAATCTTAAGATATTCAAAATGCTTTTGGTATAATAAGTGAATGTTGTTCTTTTTTTAACGGTTCAGTAAAATGAACTGAAGCCCTTAAAAATAAAATAAAATAAATTAAACCAAATGCACAATCTACAAAATTGAAATCTCTATGTAAAACTCGTTGGGTCTTACACTATGAAGCACTTATGCTTTTGAAAGAATTTGTAGAACCCATTGTTGCTATTTTAGAAGAAGTGCGAAATGAATGTTCCGGGACTGATTCTTCAAAAAGAACAAACAGTCTTTTACGTTGTATTTATAACTTTAAATTTTTAATATTTATTTGTGTGTCTAATAAATTATGAAGTTATACTTCTAATTTGTCAACATGTTTACAAAGCAAAAATATTGATTTATTTAGTACTTTTAATTAAGTTTCCAATGTAATTTTTGTGTTTTATACTATAAGAGAAAACGTTGATTTAAAATTTAATGATATTTATAATAAAGCCAAAGATATTGCTGAAAAGTTAAATATTGAACCAAAAATACCTCGTATTTGTGGTAGTCAAAGAAATAGAAGCAATGTACCATTTAACAACATTGAAGAATATTACAAAAAATCTATTTTTATACCGTACTTGGACGATTTGATGATGGTATTAAATTAAAGATTATGCATAATCTGACACCTTCCCCCCTCTTACTACAAGGAAGGCTTCATATAATCCAATAAAACAATACATTTTCTATTAATTGCTGAATCTTACTAATAACTAATAAGTGTAAGAACTGTTTACCATCAAAATTTAAAAATGTTATCGTACAAAATGTATGTGCGTAAATTAAGACGGTGAGCCTAAAAATAAACAAATAGTTTATTTTGGTGGTAAGACTTGGGTTAAAAATATTAAGATTTTTGTTACATATTATTGTTGATAATCAAGTATTAATTTTTTAAAAAGTTTGAGTTCAACATTTTGAATTTTGGTGCCATCAAAAATGTTTTTAAATAACATAATTTGACATAAGTTATAATTTTTCAACAATTATGCTCACTCTACGAATTTAATTAATAATAAAAATAATGATTTCTGCGTTAAAAAATTGTTATGACCCTCTGTACCTTTATACAATTTGAAAAAGTACTGTGTACAGTTGCATGCCTGGTAGATGGCCCTCATCCTACACTTGATGTAACATGTGTCCTCATTGCGGGACTTGTGAAGCAGTGAGCTGAGATTCTTCGTCTTTGCTTTGTACAAGTAACACTGGCTGTTCTGACTGTCGAGACGGTTCAGTGAATCGTCCGCCTCCACCTGGGCGACGCTCACCGATATCCGCGTGATGCGATCGCGTACGGCGTGCAACTTGTAAGCGGTCGTCACGTCAGGATAGCCATCGGGAGTGTGCACCATTACCTGTACGAAAAAAAATTGCAGTTGTCTACTTCCAAAAAGTGCATTTTTTACGTACATTTTTAAAAGTCGACTTATAATTACTAATATTATTATGGTAACGAATGAAAATATTAGCCTAAATATGGGATATAGCTAGGACTCTAGAAGTAACAGTTATTATACAGTTTTTGTAACCATAAACAATTTTATGAGGTAGATAATATCTATGATTTATGAAAAGTGGTATAAATCAAATGTATACTGTATAATAATGTAGATCTTAAATGAATAAAATAGAATATAGGTAGATACATAGATATATAAATTGGTGATTTGATAACAATATGGATATTGAATAGAACTATCTATAAACAATATACTGACGATAACTTTAACTCAGATAACTTTCTTTATTAAGGCCCTTGATCCCAATGCCATTTTGTTTTCAAAAACACACATTACGGGTATAATGATCCTAACTCATAGAATCAATCAAATTTAATTTTTTCTTTTTTAACTGATCGAGGGAAATATTCTAAAGCCTACTTCGTTCTTAGTTTTATAATATTTTAATTTCACACTTTTAAATAAGTCTTAAAAAAAAAAGACAATTTTATGCTTTTTTTACAAATTATTTTGTATCATTATTTAAGTTAAAATAAAAAAAAATCTGTGTTTAATGCAAGCTGCAGAATATTGTTGTTTATTAATTAAAAAAAAAATTTCTGAAAATATTTAATTGACCATGAGTTATCCATATTCCCGTGAAATAATTTACGTCTGTCGAATGGACAACTAATAATTCGTTATTTGTTAGTTCTATGATATGTACCTGCGAGTGTGTTCGCGTCGTTTATATACGTGTAGTAAAGGGTTCTCTCACATTAATAATTATTTACACTCCAACACAAGATCGTGGGACGCCGAAAGAATATATAAATTAAATTACCAATAATTTCCTCATTAATAAATAGCCAGCTTCGTGGGGCTTAAATCAAATACAACACGATTTAATTACATTTTAGGTTAGGTTTGAAACGTTTTTCGATTGGAACTGACTTCCAAATTGAGTTGAAATTAAATAATTCCAATAAGCATATTTAAATAAGTTGTATTTTTTTTTTTTACACATTTATTAACATATAATAATTATATTTTAAATTCTGAATGGAGAGATGAATGTATTAGTTTTACAATAACCTGTGAGTTTTAATTTTTTTTAGTTTTGAACAAATTTCAATTATTTATAGTTGTTCGATTTCGAGTTATACAAAAAAAAGCAATATCAATTTTGTCAAAAACTAGTGTTACGAAAAATGGTTTTTTTTTGAAAATTACTGGTATTTTTTTATATTTGACGCCTTCAAAATATTAAGGGGATTCAATACCGTTCGTTTATAAGGAGTTAAATATAAACAATTTTCATAGTGCTTTCGTGCATAGCATTTATTTGTGTTTGTAACAAGCGATCATTAGTGTGAGACAGTTAAAGGAAACTAATACTTTCGCACAGGTCAAAGCACAAGTCAAAAACGCTAACAAAATATTAACATTATATTCTTCTATGATTTGATATTTTTTGCTGTAATTTCTATTATTTTTTATATAAGGTTTAATATTTAATATTGTTATATTTAAAATGTTGTATATATTTTATGTATAAATATAAGATTTAATATGTATTTTAATCTTTTAATATTATATATACCTATCAATTTTAATAAAAATCATGTCTACCTTATACAATTTAAATGAAATCGGGTAAATACTAAGTAAGTACAATATTTTTTTTTTTTTTTTGGGGGGGGGGATAAATAAATGCTAATGGCTACTAATTAAAATGGATAGTTAACCCAACTATACTATGCAGTTGAGAAACATTGTAGGAAAGTATTTTAAACATTTTGTACAAGTAAAACAATTAAAATATTAAATAGAAACAGATAAAATAATAATAATAATAATTATGGTTGATTTAATTAAACAGCATAGTTTGACCAATTAAACTTTTTACCTACCTATATAAGTCTAATAATTACGAATAATTATCAAGTTATGCCATAACTATAATTTTTGATAAAGTAATTGTAAATTTAGTTAAACCAACCAGTTTAACAAAAAAAAGTGGTGGTAGAAATGCTTAAGAAATGCTTTAAAAATGCTTCAATATCATAATATTATAATTATACGGACATCATCTGCTATGTTAAAAACGTCTTTCGGATAACTTACTATATATAGGTATACTATTTTTGGAAATTAATTTTCGTTTTACTCACATAAATATTATGCGAAAATGGTTTTTATAATTTTTATATTTTAATAGACTTTGA
>JACXSJ010004398.1:0-13570 GCA_014851325.1 Pentalonia nigronervosa
TTAAAATAAGAACACTTCTTTTTACTATGAATTATTAAGTGACAAATGATTACAAAATCATATGTCACAGATCACACTTAATGATTACTAGAATTTTTTATACTATTTAAGGAATGTATTATGTTGGTATATATTCAATTTTTTAAAATAAGAACACTTCTTTTTACTATGAATTATTAAGTGACAAATGATTACAAAAGATAGCAATGCGTAGTTATAGGCTAACAAAATAGTAACTATAATTTTAAAATCAAAGTAATTTGTACTTATTAATCTATTCACATTTTTTTTTATAATTTTTGAAAATATTTTGAATATAATAAGTACTAGACTAAATATAATATTTATTTTTTTATTTCATGTAAAACTATTAAACAGGATTAGTATCATAAGCTTTCGCACTTAGAGGGACAAGCTGGGCAGCTATTAGTTATACCAACAAGATTATACACAATTTTGGAAGATATTTTAAAACCATTATCTTAGATAATAAAATATTATTTTTATTATTAATGCTTACAATATGATAAGATAAGCTCAAATAAAATATTAATATTGGCTACTGACATATTTTTCTTCTTATTTTATATTATATATTATTTTATAATTATTAATGGGAAGTATAAAACAAAATGTGATATTTTTATTTTTAAAGATACCTATTAAATTCACCATAGTATAATAATAGTTTAATTAAATTATAATATAATAAAATAATTAATCTATTTAATATTAGTCTAATATTATAGATAATATTGATTGGTAAATGTTATATTAATGATGTAAACCTATTTGGCCCCCTTCTAGAAAATATTTCTGCAAGTGCTAATATTGACAAAACAAAATTTTTGCTCCCCTGTTATTAAGGTCTGCACATGCCTGTGATTATTATCATTGGTACATGAATGTTAATAATTCAAGAAATTATATGTTCAATTTTTTAGTTATACACTTACAAAATATCAGAAAAAAAATCATCTGCTTGATAATTTACAATAAAAAGGGCTGTTCTTGTTTGGTAAAATAAAATCTCTATCACACAACACTGCTAAAATATTTTTTTTTAGTATTTTATCTTTTTCTTTCTATCTGTTTAAATCATTTTGTTATTATATTCCGATTTAAAACTGTTATTGGGCTTTGCCCGTTTGAATAAATAAATAAATAAAAATAGTATAAAAATCATAGTCATTTTAAATATGGTTTTAAGATATACCTAATATCTATAAAAACAAGAATTAGTAAATATATTTTTAAAAGATAAAATGGGAGAGAAGCATGCATAGCAAGTCATATACATATTTTTATTTTTCAAGAGTCTTCTATTTTTTTTTTAAATTATTTAAATATAGCATAAAATGTACAGTTTTGGCATATGAAAATGTTTTTGCAAGTTATTGTCTGTTCCATTAAGATGTCAAATTATGAATAATCAAATAAATAAAGTAATAACACAAAGATTGATAAAAAAAAATCAGTGTAATTATATAATTAGAAGAAAATATACTTAAAATTCATAATCAAGCATCATTTATACAAAAAACAAAATTAATTAGTGCCAAGAGTATATTTGCATCTATTTGTGTTACACAGCAAATATGTATGTGTACAGTAAAATTGTAACAAAATTCATTCAAACATTAAATGCTGAATATTATTATTATTATTATTATTATTATTATTATCATAATTATTACTATTAGTAGTAGTAGTAGTAGTAGTAGTAGTAGTATATAGTAGTACATTATTACTATAAATTTTTTTTATGTTATTTCATATAGTTAAAATTGTCTTTTAGCCTTATCCTCCCATGTTTCAATTTATTCTTTGACTGGCAAGACCTCAGCGCATAGGCGTATAAAGCTAACTTTTGAACTAGGGGGAGGAGACTTGGCCGATATTTGAATAGACTAGGTCCCCAAGCCCCCTATTGCGCCTATGCCTCAGTGACTCATCATTTAATTTTTCTACCATTGTTCCCAATAATTGTATCCTCACGTATGGCCAGTACACTCAACCATTTTGATTATCAGGTATCAGTGGCGGATTTAAGGGGGGGCAGAGGGGCCTGCCCCCCCTTGGCTCATAAGATGTGTAAGAACCGTGACTTAAATTTATAATCACGATTTACGAAAAATTCAGGTTCTGAATTTGTTTTGATACTTAATATTTAATTATATTATACTTTATATTTATAAGTCAACCGTGAATGCCGCTATAATGTAACGTCTTATCTTATCGCCTATTAGATTGACGTAAAATGACATAACTTGCAGCCAGTGTCTGCATAAAATATGTACTGATGTAAAAAAATATTGGGCCCCCCCCCAAAAAAAAAACAAAATCCTAGATCCGCCACTGTCGGGTATACAAATTGTAAAAAATTGGATTTCATCTCTGAATAGATACTTAATGTTCAAATATAGTTATTACTTATTACTAACACCCAACCCATACCCAAGTTTGAACAAATTTATATAATATACTGTGAAAATAATATGGCATACAGAACATAATACAGTGAAACTTCGGTATCTCGAAGTCGTAAGAGACTAAAAAAAAAAATTCGACATATCGAAACTTCGAGTTAGCGAGGAAATTTAAAACATAAATAAAATTTGAAATAAAAATGTGTATTTATAATATAGAATGTATTAATAGAATACTAGAATATTAAGTGCAGAAAAAACGTTGTCAGAAACTCCTGACTGTTGTTGGATGTATCTTAGAAGTTCATGTATATAGTTTTCAGGTTGGGCACCACGTATGAAAGGTTTAACAACAGCAATTTCTTCCTCGTCGATTGCTTCATCGGCAGAATCTGTCTCTGGCTCCCCGAGAATATCAGATGTTTTAAAAATTTCTGCATCGGTTAAACTTTATGATGTGCTCAAAGTAGAATCAATATCCAAAAATTCTTGATATGAAACGTATATGTAATTAAAATCACGAACAAGTATAAACGACAGAATTACGACTAAATAAAATCAGAAAAAATAATGTCCGTGTAACTATATCGCCGTTATCGGTTACTAGCTGAACCATATATAAATATCAACGTTATTACATACAACGTTGTGTGTATATGCTCTGTCATTTATCTTATATTTAATAGTCTGGGCATTTTATACGTTATCTAATTTGTTATATATTCGAGTTAGTGAATCATAGGACACATACTAGTTGCGGACGAATTATTTCAGGTCAATATTGTAACATAACAATTGCGGACACGCGTTTCGTTGTCATAATACTAATTGCGTACAGAGATTTTTTTTAAAAGTCTATTTCAACACCATGTGTATCAAATTTTAAAAATGCATTACACCTTTTATTTGTACACGCCCACCGTTGAATTTCATTTTTCATTATGCGATGAAAACGGAACTTAAAACCGTCAATCACACGTAACTCTTTAAGTTTTTCACTAAACATTTTTATACAAAAAAATAGAAAGTATACGTACAGAAAGACGACACTACGACAGATATAAAGCAAGCGAGTAAGGTTGTCGATAAACTGATTAAACATATTTTTTGACAGCCGTTTCAAAAGAACCTGAACAATCTTAATGCTAATAAATAATATATATATATTTATACATCGTTAATATCAAACAGTAATTTCCCAACGTCCACAATCGTTAATATCAAAAATAATAATTGGACATTTGTCCGCAATTCGTATCTTATATTTGTGTCCGCAATTCGGAAACGCCGGAATCATAATAGGCGGTGGGTACCGGATAATGACTTCAACTTATAGAAATATTCGACATATGGAAATTCGATACACCGAAATAACTGAATACGTAAGTCCAATACTGAATGATCGGGACTGAAAAAAAAATTCGACATACGGAAACTTCGAGATACCGAGGTTTCGCTGTAGTTGAAAAAATTAGCCATTGTGTATCGAGTGTACTTCATAATTAAGTAAACCACTTTAATGGATGTGTTAAATTTGAATTTAAGATGAATCTTTGCATTCAAAAAACTATTCTGATGAGTGAAAACAGTCTGTCAGCCCATAATTATATTATTAAGTATGATATATTAAAATTGCGATCAAAGTAATTTAATTTACTATTAGTAATGCATTAAATAATTTTGGCCGAAAACAATACATTTGAAAATATTGTTATGTGTAAAATATAATATACTTAAAAAGTATCATGTATCCACAAAAAATATATTTTTGAATTACAACAAAATAGCTAAAATTGTTATTCATCGTTTGCATATCTAATTTTGTCAAATTAAATTATAAATGTTTATAAAAAAAATTGTGCTTATATATTTTTTTGTTTTAAAATAAACTACTCATGATATACCTTGTTTTATAACTTCACTATAGTATATAAGAATTGAACATTTCATACGTTTTTCACTAAAAAATAAAATGTTTCCGGCAATTATTAAAACTTACTGTATTACCAATAGTAAAATAAATTACTTTAATAGCATTTATATCATAAAATATACTTAGTAATAAAGGCAGACAAACCATCATCGCTTTTTTCTTGTGCAATGATTTTATATTATTGAACTCAAATTTAACATATCCATTATAATAACTCTTCTAGACAGTAAACACCTACTGTACAGCTGAGCAGTACTCACTCGCTCACTGCCTACTTTGCCCGACGCTAAATCCACCATTGCACTTTTACAGTGCTTGAATTGTGAAAAAATAAGAAGGGGGATATAAAAGTATAAAAAAACATGCACGTACCTGATCATTTGAATGTTGTATTAGAATACAATAAGAGGTACACATAAATATTTTCTAAAAAGAAGAGGGACTCTGTCTCCTCACGTCCCCCTCAATTCAAGTACTGCTTTTATATGAGATGTCAGTTCTATAAGGAATAGGCTAGGTATTATTTTAATATACAATACTCTACATTTATTGGATTTAATTGAAGACCAAAGTATTTGAGTACATTATCAGAATGAGTCAATAAGACGAAAAGTCCAAGTATAAAAAGATATACATATGATATGCATAGATTTACATTATAATAAAAAAAATTTTAATTGACTATACGGTCTAGGTTGATAAAAAACAAGTTTTTATGTTTAAAATGTGTTCTTTAAAGTTGTTTTTCAATTGTTTTAAACATGTTTTTGCATAATATATTGAGTATCTATTGAATAATAAAATATAGTTGTAGTCAGGCACAAATCCAAGATATATTTATGGGGAGGGGGGGGGGGGCATCTTGTATAAAATTTTAGCCTAAGACTGATAATAGCAAGTTTTATTGACTGTCAAAAACATACATCCTAGAATTTACCAGAGTCTATGGGCTCTATCGCCCTTTAAATCTGCACCTATATATAGTAGTGTACTTTTGTATAAGAAGTAATATGTTAGATATTTCGTTATGTTTGTTATTATTTTGTAAATTAAAATTTAAAGTATTGGTGTGTATAGTTATTATTAGAGTTAGAATGCTGATAACTTTTGCATTTTTTTCCCTTTGATTCTATACAATGCTATCTTAGCTAAAAATTTGTTTTACGCTCCCTTGATTCAGAATATTCTAATTTAATTTTGCATTTAACTATAAATACATTTTTTGTTTTTTAACTCATTTTTTATAGTTTTTTTACAATGCAGGGACATTTTTCTCAAATTTTAGATTTTAAAAAAATTTATATAATATTCAAAAAAATAATTTTATTATTATTATTGTGGAGTTTTTGTTGATTAAATTTATTACGTACCAATAAGATTTACTGTTTGAATGTTATACATTTATAAAACAAGTACTTTTTCAGACATAACCGATCATATACGCTTAATTGAAAATTATATTTATAAATTGTATGGAATATGAATATCAATGAGAATATTTTTTATATAATTTTTTATTTCTATTTTACTTTTAAATTTATTTTTATTAATTTTATATAATGCTTAAAATTTAAATGTTTACTATTGTCTATTAATGATACAATTCATATTTAAATTACTCTGACACCTATTATCATACCCATATCTCTAATAAAAAATATTATTAAATAACATTTTTTCACTTATTTAAGTAGATTTTTTTGGTCATTTTTTTAGAGCTTATAAGGTATTTTTGTGTGGTTTTTAGGTCATCAACATCCTAACTCTAATTATTATTCTATAATACAATCAAGTAGTGTTTACTATATAAAAATAATTATCCTTTCACTCAATGCAACGTAGAAAATTAATTTTAAATTTGAGTTGTGGTTAGAAATATTAGAACTTGAAACACTCTACAGTGCGTATTAATGGTTTCTGGAACTATACTGCAATGCTATGTAATGCTATCAATGAACTAATAAAAAATATAATAATATAATAATTTTGATTATTTTCATCATTCAATATACTATATTGATACAATTTTCTGTAAAATAAAAAAACGCAATTTTTAAACTTTTTTTATACTTCATTTCTCGTGTAGAATATATTTTAGTTTAGTTATAAACACTAAATTAATAATAGTACAATACAATTAACTATATCTACCATACCCATGGTTTTTTTCCACGTGCACAGACATGGTACGGTTTAATTTTACAAATTTCATAACTTTATGAAACTGTAGAATACACATGTAGCTGTCATTTGAAAAACCATGTGCTACCTATAAATAATTCATAATCTATAATTCATTGCATGGGATATAAAGGTAAATTCAGGATTATATTTAAAAGAGAACATTAGTGAAATTTAAAATTATTTTTTATTATTTTAATCAGGTACAAAATAGACAGTAAGCATTTAATATATTGTGTGTAAAAAAAAAATGATTTATAATTTATTTTATTAAATAACTTCTTATTATTCTTTAATCGAAAATTTCATTTATATTTTTTATTTTATTGTTTGAGATAATTACAATCGTACATACAATTCTTTAAACCCTGGGAAGAGCTTTACATAAATAATTCCATATCGTCCTCTTGATTTGGAGGCAAAATAAACTCCAATCTTTCCCATGAAGTATTATATTTCTCATGGAATTTAATTAGAGCTTCACTATACAATTTTGAAGCGTGTTCTGATGATATGTAACTTATACCAACTTGATGCTTCCACTTAATAAAGTACATTATTTCACCATTAAATTTGCAAGCTCCCACAATTTCTTCTGGTACCAACGACTTAGAAATTGCAAAATTAATTCCAACAGCCAGTTCATGTTCAAATTTTTCATAATCAAATATGACATTGTATGGTCTCAATGCATCGATCCTATGAACATTATTTTTTTTAAATAAGTAATTGCCAATAGCACATGGAAAAGCATTTATAGTTGAATAATTAAATTGTTTATAGTTATAGACAAAAAATATATATAGTAATATGAACATTTTCATTCAAAACTATTACCTATGTTTAAAATACAAAAAAAATAATAATGGTATAATTATTTTTTGTGACTTAATATTTATAATTTACTAATTATACAATTTAATATACCAATTTAATTAACTTCATTTGATTCTATTTTAAAATAAGAATTCAATGTTTTTAATTTATTTTTATTAGCTCAATTTCACTTAATGACCGAATAAAACTGTAACTCTTAAGTAATAAATTATGAACTTTAAGCTCCATGTGAAATCAAACGTTGTGTCATTGTTATTCTTCAGTTACACAATACATAAGTAAAATTGGATAATCAAGACAGTGAATAGAATAAATAATAGTAATAATAAACATTGAATAATGATTGGTCTCAAAAATTAGTAGTAGATAAACTTTTTTTCTATGAATACTGCAATAGTCTATATTTTGATGACTGGTTTAGTCAAAAACACTAATATTATCGTATACTTGTTGTTTTAGAAATTTATAAATAGTATTATATAAGAATAAATTAATCAAATCGAATATATAAATATTTTTTTTCACTATAATTTACAAAATAAACCAACCACAGTTAAATTATTGACTTATTTTAAATTTAAAATCTGTTGGAATCCCCCTTCCCTCATCTAAGATAAATATGCCACTGCTCGTGAGAGATTTATTATCAGCATAGATAATTATTATGTGAAGAAAAAGAAGGGGCTTTAAAATGAATGCAACCAAGGAGAATTGGAGTCTATTTTACCTGAGAGTAATCTGCTGAGAAAACCTAGATTTGCTTGTACTCATCTATCAGCTAGTGAAGAAAATTGCAAAGAAATAATGATGGAATAGGAATAAGCACGAGGTACACATAAGTTTAACTTATACAATATAAATTACTAATATTATTTAATTATAAGAATAAAGTATCATGACTTTTACAAAATTGGATTTATATACTTAAAACCAATGTTGTTTTAATTAATTAAGTTAATATATTTACAAGTTGATTTTTGGTTTTAAATTTGCTTATATCCATGCTAAGTTTCTTACATAAATTAATATCATCATTTATAGTATTCATTTTCCAAAATTGTTTTATTTACCTTAACATAATTCAAATTATTATGAGTTCTTAGACTCGCATAGTAATCATGTTGTGGTTTAAAGGATGAAACATTAACTTTTGAGACACGCACAATTCATATTTATAGTAGAGCTTTTAAATTAAAAACATTAAAATTGATAAATACATTTTTGTGAAATAAAAATTATATCATACTAATTATAATTAGTACCTATTATTCATAGGCATCCTGAGGGAAAGACAGTGCATTTCTCTACTACAAGTCTTTTTAAAATCAAACATGAGATGCATGACAATACTTATCATACTATACTATATTAAGTATAAATTTTGAAGCTTATCCCTTCCCCCTTACCATCCGTAAAAAAATGTTTATAGAAGACTAAAATTTTTTAACTATATAGTTATGACTTATGAGTATATAACAATGTAGTATCTAATGCGATCAAACATAAATTATTAAAACATATAGGGGCCTATACATAAGGTAAACAATAGTCTAAACAATTTTCAATGGTTAGCTTATGATCAAATAATACAAAGTGCTCAAATGGAACATTTTACTACTCATTGATGACTACACTGCTCGTGTGATTGATATAAATATATAATATAATTTTATTTTTTATACATAATAAATATGTATAAACAATAATTGAATACAGTAAACAATCAATTAATTGAAATATTTCATATTGGTTCAAGAATAGTCCTAACAAGTGGTTTCTACTGTATATAGAATTAAAACGATTAATATGAAACATATATATACGCCATTCCTAATTTTACTTAACATATTACATTTATGGCCAATATATAACAAAAAGAGAAATGATGGTTGTCATATGCATAGAACCTTCTGAGCGATAAACAAACTTAACATTTTCTAACAAGATTGAAAAGAGATGCAATGTTATCAATTGTAATAATATGGTATCAACTGTATTGGCTATAACCAGTGTTTGGAAAAAATGATTTTATGAATGTGTGCCCATTGCATTCAAACTTTACGTTTATAATTAATGATCTTTATTATGTATTTATACACAAATTAAAAATTCCAATAATACTTTTTTATCATGTTTTTTATAATTTGTTAAATATTAAATAGTACAATGTGGTGGTGTTTTATTTCTGTAGATTCATTCTATAATTCATTTTTAAGAAGATATCAGAGCACTATAATTGTTTTCTCTTTCTGACCCACGTGTAATATGACAAATCTGTTAGCAGAACCAATATGTGTTGTTATTTTTTATATTGGAGTGAATTTGTATATTATCAAACTTTAAGTTAAGAACATAACCTTTATATATATATATATATATAATTTTTATTAAAATTTTAAACATTTTTAAATTTTAATAATTTACTTGTTCATAACTTACATAAAAATTAAAATATCACAAAATAGCCAACGTAGCGACACAAGTAATATTTTTAACTTAAAGTTTGATTATAGGTGAACTCTCTCTTATACTAAAAGTAACAACATAGGGTTGGTTAGGCTAAAAGTTTTGATGTGTTGCATGTGGGTTGGAGAGATAAAACCAATTGAGTACTGACATCCTCTCAAATTAATAATTAAATGAGCGTGAACAAGATTCAATTTTTAAGTGAACACCGACTACAACATATTTTCATATAATGCCGCATCGACAAGTTTAATATCAACGAATATAACAAAATATATTAATATAAAATTGAATGTATAATGTAGGTTATTATTAGGGATCGGATTTATATGTATTTACATAACAAAAATATGTATTATCAAAACAACAAATTAATAATATCATAAAATGTAATAAATCTCTTGATCACTTAAATAACAAACAACGAATACAAATTAAATCCATGAAAAACGCACAACAGTTTACTGCTCATTGCAGTTCGCTTGTTCGTTGTGTAATAAAAATGTGTTAATCTTATAACACTACTATAAAATATCTGATATTTCAGTCAATAAAATTGTATCTAGAAATAATTGAAAAATATAATATGTAGTACAATAGAACATGTTGAGTGTCACAATCGCTTGTCAGCGCAGAACCTGTATAGCTACAACAATACATCCGGTCGACTCGACGATATTATACTACACTACACAAGTTATAAACTATTGGTTTACTTATGATAAGCTTTCAATCACTCTGAACTCTCATAAAAACATGTTAAAACAGTAAAATTGTCTAAATATATGAGAAAAAATTGAATTGTAAAATATGTAAAAATATATAGAATCAAATATAGCTAATTTTATCAAAAATCTTTTGAAACGAATTTATCAGTTGCGGAAATTAGTTTATTATGTCATAGTGAAAATATGTATATGCATATAAATCCCAAACCCAAAATGATATTATATTATTATTGTATTTACCCTGGGAAGACCAACCAACTGTTACGTTTGCGTTTCGATTCTTCCGCATCGGAAAGTTTGCGTTTCAACGAGCCAGGCATTACAACGGCGCGACAAGATGACAGGTGCACGCTGGCAGAATTTAAGGATGGTGCAAATAGCGACAGCTGGCAGGAAGCACAAGATTGACGGTAATCACTGCGGTGTCACTTGTTGAATGGCGACCGTGCGACCACGTTATGTACTCGTACTGTTGTTATGTCAACAATAATCCACGATGAAAGCACGCCGCGTATCGTGTGAGCTGCAATGAAAGAACGTAATATTATGCGACAGCAACAATATTTTTATTTGTGACCAACGCCGATATGTATAATAAACTAGATTGATAACTTATGAAGTTATTATTCGCCATTTAAATCAGGGTCACAAATGTATATTATATAAAACATGTAAGCACTGTCCATACCTGTGATCTTGAATTAAATGACTGCCGTTGACCAATGAATAAACAAACGCGTAGTGTCGCCACCTAACCTAACCGCTACTCAAACATTACCTTTGTCCGTTTTAAAATTTCGGTGTTACCACTTGTAGTGTACAAGTGACAGGTGTGGTGTATAGTGGGTCAATTCAGAACGGACATTTCAGGTGTGGTGTATTATAGTGGGTCAATTCAAAACGGACGTTTCAAGTGTGAAAAATTCAACTGATTGATAAAGATCGTAAATTAATAATAAGAACCTTTTTAAATTTTTCAATCATTCAAATTTCAATTCCTAAATAGTTATTAATTAAAAGATTTTAAAATCATGGATAATATTTATGTGCAGTTGTTTGATTTGTCATCCGAAGAAGACATTTTAAAAACTAATATGTAGCGAGTAATAAGGAAATATATTTGTGATGATTACTGGCTATACACCAAAAATCTGATACGACACCTGCACTTTTGATGGTGTGGATAGTGTATACACCAAACCCACACTTATGTGTGCTCATGTTGTGCGTTCTAACAAATTTGCTTAGTGTGGACGGTATGTCGAGCACGCACAAGCATTCGTAATAATCACCAGATTTATAGCATACAACCTTGTGCGTGATAACGTCCATACTCAGCACACTCGACATACACCGTGAACACACATGGCCGGTCTGTGCGTGCTTTAGTGTGAACATCATAGCTTAAATGTTGGTGTTATGAGTAGAAGATTTTGATGTTTCGTAAAAAAAACTATAAGAAAAGCATTTAAAATAAGGCAATGAAACTCGCACATACCTTTAAAAAAAGTTTAAAAAAACAATTTTAGCATCAAAATTGTATTGTTATGTTTATATTAATTAACCGATTAATGTTGCTGTAATTGGTCTTTTAGTTCATCTTTAAATTGAATAAACTGTTTTGGATAATTAATAAAAGTAAATGAAAAAATAGTACTAAAATAATTCCCCTATATTCTCTGAGTTGCATTAAATAATTAAAGTTTTTTTAAGTTTTTAAACATCAATATTGACAATCACACAATCTAAAACCTATGTTTAAATTTTAAAAACTATGTTCTACATACATTTAAGAAGTTTGATTTCAATTTTATTTAAAAATTGAAAAACAAAAATATTTTTAGTACCTAATATTATATTTATTAGTCTGTTTTTTTTAAATAATCATTAATACATTTAAATTAAAATTGGTTAAATCTCTAAAAAGGCATTAAAAATAATTAAAGAGCAAAAAAATCCAAAATTGGCATAAAAAATCAAAATAAAATGATGCAGGTATTATAATGTGAAGAAAAATAGAAACCTCAGTTTTACCACCTATACATTTTACTATATTAAGTTAGAAGTAAAAGGATTATTTATATTAGTGAATGGGTGGGTGGGTGATTATTGACTCAAAGTAAAATTATCATAGGCTTTTCAAAATACATTGACGCCCTGTAGACACCTACTATACAGCAGAATGGTACCCACTTGCTAAACTTTTTTTGTGTCTGTGTACACAATATGTAATTGAAATAATGCTTTGATTTTCAACTTTATTATTTTTTTTTTTGTAGGAAAGTGAATCTAGTTGGTACTTTTGTGAAGTCAAATTAAAAACTCTCAGTAGTTTTCAAAAATAATTAGTTTTATAACTTGAAATTGAATAACCGTAGATACTTTCACTGAATGTTTATGCTAACATTTTCTGTCTATGATAAAATTTTTTGATTTTATTTAAACTTTTTATAGGCATAAGAAATTTTGTTTATTAGTTTTTTTATAACTTTTGTCAATAAAAAAATGTTGCTCAGTATAAATTTGAAAATTTGATACAAGGTTCCTTATAAGTTGTTATTAGAGTAACATTAGTGTTAACGAACAAAATTCGTCAAAATTACAACAATTTTCAAATTATTTTGAGTTATAACGCATAACAAATTTTCTTTGTTTCTAAGATTTTAAAATTAAATACAAGGTTCTTTATAATTTTGTCAGAAAGACAAATTAATTTTTTATAAGTGTTTAGTTAGCATTTGATATTTATCCATAAACTAACGATTTATCATAATTTTCTTACTCTGTTGTAATTCAAAAAAAAAAATAACCGTAGATACTTGACACTTTTATTAAATGTTTATACTAGCATTTATATACTCCATAAAATTTTCAAAATATTTTGACTCTTTTTGAGCTATTTATAATAAATTTTCTATCTTTTTTTAAAAATGTTGATAAAAAATTTCTTTACCGTAAAAAACAGCTTGAAAATTTAATACAACATTCCTCAAAAG